>JAKSZT010049865.1:0-23642 GCA_026826555.1 Tolypeutes matacus | reverse complement strand
ATGCCTTAAATGCAAAAGTGAGCTTCAGTGTTTTACTTGTTTCTGTAGATTCCTGCCTTTGTATGGATTTTTGTCCAAATACTCCCTACTTTTTGTAAAATCATTAATGTATTGAAGAAGATATTCTTATATTTCATCTGGAAGTTTTAGAGCAAATTATTTTTTATTCTATGATTCTATTTATCTTTATTCTATTAAATTGGATAAGTTTTCTTTATCATTTTTATTCTTCCATCCCTGGCTTGGAAGTTCTACATTCTATAATTTTAAAAATTCTAAAATTTTAAAAATGATAACATACATATTTGGCATAAGATCTAAAGTAATTTATATCGTTTTCTCCTGAGAATACAAAGATTAAAATGCTTTTATATGTTATTTGACCTTTGGCATTTTAATTTTATTTTTCACCCCATCCCACTAGAAATACTTTTTAATATTATCTTATATAGTCTATACTTCTTTAGACTTAACAATCCACCAAATACATTCTTTTCTCACTACTCTGTCTTGCAATACATTTCTTCCTTCTGGGTTTAACTACTTTACCATGAAATATGTACTTCCTTAGAGAAAAGCTTCTCTCTTTTGTTCTTGATTTAATATTATTTTATTTTTTCCTTGTTCTAGAATAAGTGTTTAGCTGGATAGTGATTATTAATTTTCCTTTAGCACATTAATTTTATTCCCATATATTCTGGACTACATTGTTGCTACTAAAATATTACTAAAGGTAAATGTCTTTTTTTAAGAGAATTAAACTGTTTCTTTCTCTTTGACTACTTTTAGGATCTGTTCTTTGCCTTTTTATTCAGCAGTTTAATTGCAATGTGGCCAGGTGTAGATTTTGCTTTTATTTTTTCTGTATTTTATTAACTGTTTTCATAGTCAAGGACTCTTATCTTTAATCAGTTATGGGAAATTCTCAGTAGTAATCTTCAATATGTCAGGTTTTCCCATTCTCAGGACTCTTTTATTTAGATACTCTAATTTATATATTAGGCCTTCTCATTCTATCTTCTTCTCTTCTCTGGTAGTTTTTTTTTTAATTCTCTTATAACAAACTCTGGAAGACTTTAAGAATACATCAAGGTAGATATTTATTCCTTTAAACTCAGCCAAGCTTTTTAGAGTTTTTTCTATAACAGAAAATATAAAATTAACCTAAATAAGTTCACTGTTAAAAATTAAGGAAACTTAGAAAGGATTTAAGTGTCAAAAATTGAAAATACTTAAAGAGATTATGCCAGTACCAGATGATAGAATATTTTACCCTGATATGTATTTGATAATGTTGGAGAATTTTCATTAGAGTCTCATATGAAAAGAAGACAGACTGAATATAGATTTCTGTTTTATGGAAACTATATAGGGTAATCTGTTACATAATGGAACAGTTGAAATGAAATGTAAATTTTTAAATAGTAATGTAATGTCCACTCTGATTGACATGGCAGGAGATTCACATGGGGTATACTTATAAAGCACATGAATGTGTTCAAGTGTTCATGGGACATTGCCATGGTGGGTGGAGATCCACACAATAACTGAAAATCTTTTCTTTTGGTAACATATTCTACCAAACATGTTTATGTTGTCTGTGAAGACATTGAACTCATGCTCTTGTTTGTAGGGCAGCTTTACCAGATTCAGAATTCATGGCTGGCAGTTTTTCTCTTTCAGTACATTACATACATCATAACACTTTATTCTTATCTCCATGATTTCTGATGTGAGGTCAGCACTTAATCTTAACTATATTCCCTTGTACATGATACTTTGCATTTCTCTTTCTGCTTTCAGAATCCTCTCTTTATCATTTACAGCTGTAATTCTGAATAGTAGGTGTCTTGGGGTATGTCTATTCAGATTTATTTTGTGTGCTGTTCTTTTTGGATATTGATATTTATGTCCTTCATAATGGTTGGTAAGTTTTCGGTCATTATTTACTCCAATATTCTTTCTGCTCCTTTTCCATTCTCTTCTCCTTCTGGGACACCAATAATGCAAATGTTGGTGCATTTTGCATTGTCATTCAATTCCCGGAGACTGTTCCATTTCTCAATTCTCTTCTCTTTCTCTTCTCATGTCTTTTATAGTTCAAATGTTCTGTCTTCAAAATCACTAATTCTCTCTTCACGCAATTCAGATGTACTATTATATGCCTCTAATATATTTTAATTTCATCCATTGTGCTTTCAATCCCACAAACTTTGCTATATTACTTTGCAAACTTTCAAATTTTTATTCTCACTCAGTGTGTTCTTAATATCCTTTATTTCTTTTTTTCATATTTTCTTTAAATTCTTTGAAGTAAAATTTATATAAGAACATAATTTAATGATATTGTTTTCTAAATAGTTGATTAGTCATTAAAAACAAATTCATAATTTACAAAAACTCTAGATGATTATCAATAAAAATTAAAACTTGATGGAAAATAATATCATAAGTCATGATGTGCTTACAGGTGGGTCATGTTACTTCATCCATTCTGCCAATCTGTGACTCTTGATTGGAGAGTTTAATCCATTAACATTCAATGTTATTACTGTCAAGGAATTACTTACATTAGCCATATTTTCTTTAGGTTATATATGCCATATATTTTTTTCATTTCTCTTTATATATTTTTAGTTATTCTGATACTCTCCTCCAACTCTCTCCTTTTTATTCCTTTCAATCTGCAGAACTCCCTTTATTATTTCTTTAAGGTCAGGTTTCTTATTGGCAAGCCCTCTTAATTTCTGTTTATCTGTCAATATTTTGAACTCTCCCTCATGTTTCAATGACAGTTTTGCTGGTTAAATTATGCTTGGTTGGAAGGTTTTAGCTTTTACCACATTATCTAAGTCATATTCCTTCATTCTTTCCTTCATGGTTTCATTCTTATCAAGCTTCCTTTGTATGTGATGGATCTCTTTTCTCTTGCTACTTTCAGTACTCCTGCTTTGTCTTGAACATGAGTTAATTTGATATTATATGTCTTGGGGTAGGTCTGTTAGGTTTTATACTGTTTGGAGTGTGCTGTACTTCCCGGACATGTACATCCCTATCCCTCTATAGAGTTGGGAAATTTTCAGCCATTATTTCCTCCAACCCTTTTTCTGCCCTTTATTTATCTTCTTCTGGGATGTCTATAATGCATATATTTGGGTGTTTCATGTTATCTTTCAAGCCCCTAAGTCCCTGCTGTATTTTTCTGTCTTTTTATCTTTGTGTTCAATCTTTCTCATTTCAGATGTACTGTCTTCCATATCACTATTTTTTTCCTCTTTCTGCTCAAATCTGCTGTCATATGCTACCAGTGTATTTTTTATTTCTTGAATTGCACAATTCATCATTGTTAGCATTTATTTCTATGCTATCTTTTATATAATTCATTATATTAAATCTAAGCTCACCTTAAACACTATGTTAAAATTTGTAATTTTCAATATTTTTTCTATATGTTCTACAATTTTACAATAAAGGACTTTTTAACAGCTAAAAAAACACTGATTTTACACATTGGATAGATCATATGATATGTGAATATATCATAATAAAACTGCTTAATAAATAAAATATTTGTGCAAAAAAAGTCAGTAATTGCAGCATGGGAAACAGAGAGATTTAGAGGTGAGGCATTTTCTTCTTTGTTTGTTTTTTGTTTAATATTATTACTATTGAAATAATGAAAGTGCTTTAATAATGATGAAAGTAATAGACACACAACTATACAATTATAACAAATACCATTGCTTGAACACTTTGGATGAATTGTATGCTTTATTAATATGTATTAATAAAATTGGTTTGTTTACATTTTTTTGTGTGCTTCAAAGGAGTTTTGTCAAGCAAGTGAAAAGGCTTCCTACTCAATGTTAAAAAATATTTGATAATCATTTATCCAATAAGGGTGTAATATCCAGCACTTATTAAATAAAAACCTACACCTCAAAAAGATTTGAATAAACACTTTTCCAAAGAAGAAATAAAAATGTTTAGAAAGCACATGAGGGGATTGTAGGAACATGACCGACATGTTAGACATATAAATCTTAGCTTTCACTAAAACAACAAAGAAACAGCAGAGGCTGCTGTGGGACCTGCTTTGGGGCACAGCAAACCAGGACACTGTTTACCAATTCCTAGAAGAATGAGGGTCAGAAATACGAAGAAGCCAAAACAAGTAATTGTGAGTCATTAAACCTCCTGGCTGCCGGGAAAGGCTCTCTTCCCCCCACCCCTGAGATATTAAATGAGGGTGAAACTCCTTGTGAATTATATCTAAGTGAGAGTAGTGCAGATGCCTACCCCCATGAGAAGTGCTCTGAGTCATCAAGGAGGCTACTGGACAGATAGGGAAGCCAGGAATAATCATGGGCTGCCTACATTAGGGACTGGAAGGGTCACACATACCAGGCCTTCAGGTCAGACAGACTAAGTGGAGACCCAGCCCCCTGCTTCAAACAGGAGTGTGACTGCAGAATCCCTGTGAGGAAGAGAGGTCTGGGTGAGTGGAGAGTGATTTTTTTTTGCAGTGATTTAGCCACCTGGGCCCTCCTGAATATTGTAAGGGACCGTGACTCCACATTGATAGGGGAGTGGGATCATCCCAGGCTGGTGGTCACACCCAGCCATCTAGGTAAAGAGAGAAATTATGTCAGAGAGAGGAAGACAAGACAGGCAGCAATCAGCACCACTCCAGCTGGCTGCAGGGGATCTAACCTTCCCTAGAGAAAAGGGGCTGATAGCCTTCTGAAAATCCAAGCAACCTAAGGACTGCAAATAGCTCAGTGGGAGAATTCTTGCCTATCACAGATAAGGACCTTGATTTAATTCCTGGCTACTCGTTGAGAAGAAATCCACGAGGTTATCAGGCAGTCAGCTGAAACTTTGTGACAGGGAACATATAGACATTTTCTTTGTATTAGTTTTAATTGGATCTCTTATTTTTTAAAAAAGTTAATTTTCTTTTATTTCCCTTACTTTACTCATGAAACCTAGTTCAAAACCTGCAGAGGGCTGGCTGCAGGGTAGTGATTGAGGAATACCAGTAGCCTGAAAAGGTCCTTAGAGGTCTAACAAAGAAGGCTGTTTTTCCGTGTTTATTATTTTTTTCTACTATCTCCTTTTAAAAAAACAAAAGCAAAAACAAAACAAAACAAACAAACAAAAAATAAATGAGTTGCCGAGTTGCTGCTGTCTTGTTTCTTGCTTGTTTTGTATCCTCCCTTTCTTCCTCTGCTTGCTCACTTTTGCTTTTTCTTTCTTTCATTCTTTTGTTTACTGATCTATTCTACTTTTGCTACTTCTTTTCACTCTGTCTTCTTTATACCATTTGTTTTCTAGAGTTCTTCTTTCATTCCACCTCCTTTATTTGGTCTCCAATCTTTCTTGTTTGTTTTTATTCCTCTCTTACTTTTTCTCTGTAATACTCTCTTTTTTACTTTTTTTCTTTCTCTCTTCTCTGTTTTCTTTTCCTCTCTTCCCAACATTCCAGCATTTTAATTTAAAGACACTGAAAGCACATAACATAATTCTTTCTCTATTCTTTTTCCTGTTTCATTGTTTCAATTCCACTTTCCGAATCTTAATCTTCTAAGCTTCTTACTCGTGTTAATTTTTCAGTTTCGTAGGTCTTTTATGTTTGCTCTCCTGCCTTTTATTAATACCATTACTATTATTCCTTTTGTCTTTCTATCTCTTTCCTTTTGTCTGGTCCCCCCCCTTTTTTTTTCTTTTAAAAGAGCATAGGCAGATCTCTATCACAAAAAAACTGCTGAATGGGGGCAAGATCCTGCCTGAGTGAGCTGTTTTGGGACCTCACAGAGTGGAAGGCCTCAGGGCATCGATCTGGAGGGAGCTGGATGAAGAGATGAATTCCTCAATGTGCTGCTGACTTGATTCATGGTTACTGTGTCTCTTCTTCATTGATTTCCTTTTTTCTGTATATACCAATTTTATATACCAAGGCTATCTATTTTCCTTCCTTCATCAGTCTATCTTCTGCTTTCTGTTGCTGTTCTTACATTCTACCTCTCTTTGTTTAGTCCTCAATTTTTCTGTTTTTTATTTCTACCTCATCTATCTTGTTCTCTTTTTTTTTATTAACTTAATTAATTAATTTCTTTTTGTCTGTTATTTTCTCTTTCCCTCTCACCTCATCATATTGACCTTTTAATTCAGTCTATATATTTTTTCTATTTGGTTTCCCATTTAATCATTGGTACCTCACTTTTCTGTTCCTATTAATCTACACTGATTACATGAGTTAAATATTCATTTTCCAAGGTCTTAAATGGCTCATCTTCTAACAATTACTACTATTATTACTATTATCCTTTAAATTTTCTTACCTCTTTCACTTTCTCTGACCCTAATTTTTACCTCCAAGGAACATAGACAAAAGCAATGAATAGAATAAGAAGAAGAAATTATCAAAGAGAAAATTTACACACAAAAAAGCCAGCAATTAAATAAAACAACAGAGTAAAGAAAGAAGCTAGTCAACAGAATAAACCCATCAAGATAAAAGGATGACCAGACAGCAACAAAAAATTAAAAACCATATTAAGAAACAAGAAGACATGGCCCAGTCCAATGAACAATCTAAAAACCAGGAAGAGGTGCAGAACATTGAACAACTAATCAAAGCTGTTCAAACAAATATCATGGACAAACTTAATGAAGTGAATGAAGAGATTAAGGATATTAAAAAGACTATGGGAGAATATACTGAAAAATTATAAACATACATGAAAAGGTAACAGTTATGATGGTTTTGAATGGCACAATCCAAGAAATCAAAAAGACACTGGAAGTACATAACAGTAGATTTGGACAGGTGGAGGAAAGAATTATTGATGTGGAAGACAGTACATCTGAAATCAACCAGATAGTAGAACAGATAAATTAAAAGATAGAAAAAAATCCAGCAGGGACATAAGGATTTGAATGACAACAGAAAACACGCAAACATATGCATGATATGCATCCCAGAGAGAGAGGAGAAAGGAAAGGGGACAGAAGGAGTGTTGAAAGAAATAATGGCTGAAAAATTCCCAACCCTATTGAGGGAGATGGATGTACAAGTCCACGAAGCACAGTGCACCCCAACTAGTATAAATCCCAACAGGCCTACTCCAAGACATATATTAATCAAATAGTCCAATGCTCAAGACAAAGAGAAAATTGTGAAAGTAGGAAGAGAAAAGAGAATCATCACATACAAGGGGTGCTCAATAAGATTAAGGGCTGATTTCTCAGACCAATCTCTCTAACGAACCTAGATTCTAAAATCCTCAAAAAAATTCTTGCTAATCACATTGAACAACACACCAAAAGAATTATACATCATGACCAAGTGGGTTTCATTCTGGCTATGCAAGGGTGGTTCAACATAAGATAATCAATCAATGTAATACACCACCTAAACAGATTGAAAGAAAAAAAAATCACATGATCATCTGTATAGATGCAGAAAAATCATTTGACAAAATACAACACACTTTCCTGATAAAAATCACTGCAAAAGATAGGAATAGAAGGAAATTTTCTGAATATGATAAAGGGTATATATGTAAAACCCACAGCTAGCATCATCTTCAAAGTTGAAATCCTAAAATCTTTCCCTCTAAGATCAGGAATAAGACAAGCATGCTCACTATCACCACTACTAATTTTTCTTTTGTATTTTTTTTAACTTTACTTTGTACATTTAATAATTGAAAACATAAACAATTAAAAACTAAAAAGTAAACACAGATGAATAAATATATACATTTCTCAATTAAATGTAATAGATACATGTAAAAATTTTTTTTGAATCAAACAATATATTGCATAATATATTTGGTTCATAGGAATGCATTCATACAGTGTTTGTCCTTTTGTGTCTGGCTTGCTTCACTCAACATAATGTCCTCCAGATTCATCCATGTTGCCATATGCTTTATGACTTCATTTCTTCTTACAGCTGCATAATATTCCATTGTGTGGATAGACCACAGTTTGTTTATCCATTCATCTGTTGATGGAAGAAGAAATACAAATGGCAAAAAAACACATGAAGAAATGCTCAACATAACCCATGATTAGGGAAATGCAAATCAAAACTACAATGAGATATCATTTCACACCTATCAGAATGGCCACTATTAAAAAGACACAGAACTACAAGTGTTGGAGAGGATGTGGAGAGATAGGAACACTTCTTCACTGTTGGTGGGAATGCAGGATGGTACAACCACTATGGAGGACTGTTTGGCAGTTCCTAAAGAAGTTGAATATAGACTTGCCATGTGACCCTGGAATACCACTACTGGGTATAAACCTAGAGGAACTGAGAGCAGTGACACAAACAGACATCTGCACACCGATGTTCCTAGCCACATTATTCACCATTGCCCAAAGTTGGAAAAAAACACTACTATTTAACAGTGTGTTAGAGGTACTTGCTTGAGCACTGAGTCAAGAAAAAGATACAAAAGGCATCCAATTTGGAAAGGAAGAATGAAAAATGTCATTATTTGCAGATGATATGATCCTATGCATAGAAAGCCCTGAGAAATCTACAACAACAAAGCTTCAAGAATATTTAAATGAGTTCAGTGAAGTCACAGGCTATAAAATCAATGCCCAAAAATCAGTGGCATTTCTGTACACCAATAACAAGCAATCTGAGGGGGAAATAAAGAAAAAAAATACCATTTACAATAGTAAATAAAAGAATCAAATACCTAGGAATAAATTTAACTAAAGATATAAAGGACCTATATACAGAAAACTGCACAACACTGATAAAGGAAATCAAAGCAGACTTAAATAAACAGAAGAACGTTTCCTGTTCATGGATAGTAAGACTGTGAACCATCAGCCATATGGACATAGTCTATGGTAAAGTGATAGAGTATCATTGTATGTTGAAGGATAGGACAGGTGGGTAGTGATATTACTTGTTTCGTGGTGCAGGGTTGACAGGTGGGTAGATTAGGAAGGGTGAGTTTAGAATACCCAGGATATTGGGGGAGAGATGGGCGAGGGACCAGGTGAACATGGGATTTGTGGGTATGAGGTTGAAAGTGCAGGAGTGGGAATGTTCTTATGGCAATATGACAAGTTATTGTCACTGGTTTAGGGTGTAGGCTGGGGGAGCATTCAGGACGGGGCATATGTAGAGTAGGCTTCTGGTGAGTGTTTGAGTGTTCATCCTGTCATAATGTGTTGTGTCAGGGAGTGAAGATCCACACGGTGAGTGGGAAGGAGATGGACCCTCATCTTGGGAGGACCGATTCACCCAGAAACAGAAAGTTGGGCATCTCTTATGAGAAAGGGTGAATCCTAATAGGGGAAGACAATCAGCGTGTCAAGACCCCTTGTTTCATGTAACTATGAATCTCATCATTTGCTTTTTTTTTTAAATAGCTGCCATTCTAATGGGTGAAACATGGTATTTCATTGTAGTATTGATTTGCATCTCCCTAATAGCTAGTGATGTTGAGTATTTTTTCATGTGCTTTTTAGCCATTTGTACTTCTTCCTTGGAGAAATGCTTTTCCAGGTTGCTTGCCCATTTTTAAATGGGTTGTTTGTCTTTTTATTTTCAAGGTGTAGGATTTCTTTGCACAAGCAGGATATTAAGCTCCTATAAGATTTTTTGTTGCCAAATATTTTCTCCCATTGGTTGGCTGCATTTTCACTTTCTTGATATCCTCCTTTGAGGTGCGAAAATTTTTAATTTTGAGGAGATCCCATATATATACTTTTTTTATTACTGCTCATGCTTTGGGTGCAAAGTTCATGAAACCATTTCCTATTAAAAGGTCCTGTAGATGCTTCCCTACATTATCTTCCAAGGTCTTTATGGTTTTGGTGTTTATATTTAGATCTTTGATCCATGTTGAGTTTATTTTTGTATAAGGTGTGAGATGGTGTTCCTCTCTCATTCTTTTGGATATGGATATCCAGTTCTCCAAGTGCCACTTGTTAAAGAGGCCATTCTCTCCCAACTGAGTGGGCTTGGTGGCCTTGTTGAATATCTTATGACTGTATATGTGAGGATCTATATAAGAACTCTCAATTTGGTCCATTGATCAGTATGTCTATCCTTGTGCCAATACCATACAATTTTGAGCACTGTAGCTTTGTAGTATGATTTAAAGTCAGGTTGTGATATACCTCCAACATCATTTTTCTTTTTCAATATGTCTTTGGCAATTCAGGGCCTCTTACCTTTCCAAAAATATTTTGTAGTAAGTTTTCCTAGTTCCTTAAAAAATAATGTGTTGATTTTTATTAGGATTGCATTAAATCTGTAGTTACATTTGTGTATAATAGTTATCTTAATAATTCATCTTCTTATTAAAAAACCGGGGTATATTCTTCCATTTATTTACATCTTCTTTGATATCCTTTAACAGTGTTGTATAATTTTCTGTGTATAAGTCATATACATTTTCATTAAATTTATTCCTAAGTATTTGATTCTTTTAGTTACTATTGTAAATGGTGAATTTTTCTTGATTTCCTCCTTAGATAGCTCATTATTGGTGTACAGAAATGCTACTGATTTTTGAGCATTTATCTTACAACCTGAGACTTTATTGAACTGATTTATAAGTTCTAGAAACTTTGTTGTAGATTTCTCAGGGCTTTCTATGTTTAGGATCATATTGTCAGGAAATAGTGAAATTTTATTTCATCCTTTCCAGTTTCGATGCCTTTTATATCTTTTATATACCTCAGTGCTTGAGCAAGTATTTCTAAGACAATGTTAAAAAGCAGCAGTGATAGTGGGCATACTTGTCTTGTTCCCAATTTTAGAGGGAAAGCTTTTAGCATTTCAACTTTTTATATTATATTAGCTCTGGATTTTTCAAATACACTCTTTATCATGTTTCCTTCTATTCCTATTTTTTGCAGTGTTCTTATCAGGAAAAGACACTGAATTTTGTCTAATGATTTTTCTGCATCTATAGTGATGAAAATGTGATTTTTCTCTTTCAATCTGTTTATGTTGTGTATTACATTGATTGATTTTCTTGTGTTGAACTATCCTTGAATAGCCGGGATAAAACCTTCTTGGTCATGGTGTATAATTTGTTTTATGTGTTGTTGAATGCAATTAGCATGTATTTTGTTGAGGATTTTAGCATCTAGGTTCATTATAGAGATATTTTTGTAAGTTTTCTTTCTTGTGACACCTTTTTTGGCTTTAGTATTAGGGCAATGGCATCATAAAATGAATTAGGCAATGTTCGCTCTACTTCTATTTTTGGAAAGAGTTTAAGCATAATTGGTGTTAGTTTTTCTGGAATATTTGGTAGAATTCAGCTGTGAAGCCGCCTGGTCCTGGGCTCTTCTTAGATGGGAGGTTTTTGGTGATGGATTTTATCTCTTTACTTGTAATTGGTCTGTTGAGTTCATCAATTTCTTCTTTCATCAATGTAGGCTGCTTGTGAGTTTCTAGGTATTTGTCCATTTCCTCTAATTTATCCTTCCTGTTGGCATATAATTCTTCAAAATAACCTCTTATGATGACCTTTATTTCTGTGGGGTGAGTGGTAATATCCCCTTCTTCATTTGTGTGTGTGTATTTGCATTTTTTTTCTTTGTTTAGTGTAGCTAAGGGTTTGTCAATTTTATTGATCTTTTCGAGGAACCAACTTTTGATTTTGTTTATTTTTTCTATTGTTTTCTTATTTTCTATTTCATTTAGTTCTCATCTAACCTTTGTTAGTTCCTTCTTTCTACTTTGGAGTTAGTTTGTTGTTCTTTTTCTAATTCTTACAAATTTGCAGTTAGCACTTTGATTTTAGCTCTTTCTTCTTTTTTGATATATGCATTTATGGCTATGAATTTCCTTCTCAGTTTTGCTTTTCTGCATCCCAAATTTTTGATATGTTGATTCATCATTTTCATTCATTTCGAGGTAGTTACTTATTTCTTTTGAGATTTCCTTCTTGACCCAGTCTTTGTCTAAGTGTGTGTTTTTTAACCTCCATAACTTTGTGCCTGGTTCTCTGGCCCTTATTGATTTCCAATTTCATTCCATGGTGGTCAGAAAAATTACTTTGTATAATCTCAAACATTCAGAATTCATTGAGAATTTTTCTATGTCCTAGCATGTACTTTATCTTGTACAATGGTCCATGTGCACTTGAGAAGAATGTATATCCCACTGTATTTGGGTTTATTGTTCTGTATATGTCTATTAGGTCAAGGTCCTCTAAGTTATTAATCAAAGTCTTTGTTCTTTATTGGTTCTCTGTCAAGATGTTCTGTCTAATGATGATAATGGTGCATTAAAATCCCCTACTATAATTGTAGAGGCATCTATTTCTCCAGTTAGTCTTTCCAGTTTTACCTCATGTATTTTGAGGTGCCCCTATTAAGTGCAGAAATATTTATGATTGTCCTTTCTCTTTGAAAGTTTACCCCTTTTACTAATATATAGTGTATATCTTTGTCTCTTACAATAGTTTTGCATTTAAAGTCTATTTTTTCCAATATTAGTATAGCTACTCCTGCCCTTTTATGTTTATTGTTTGTTTGTAATATTGTTTTCCAGCCATTCATTTTCAGCCTCCTTGAATCTCTGGGTTTAAGGTGGAAATTTCTTGTAGACAACGTATAGATGGGTCATATTTCCTTATCCATTCTGCCAATGTTTGTCTCTTGACTGGAGATTTTAATACATTAACAGTCAGTGTTATTAATCTCAAGGAATTATTTACACTAGCTAGATTTTCTTTGGGTTTTTCTATGTCATATGTTGTATTTCTTTCTCTTTTTGCATTTTTTACTTGTTTTTACACTCTCCTCAAACTCTCTCCTCTTTTTTTCCTTTCAACCTGCAGAACTCCCTGTAATATTTCTTGAATGATATGTTTCTTATTAGCAAATTCTCTTATTATCTCTTTATCTGTGAATATTTTGAATTCTCCATCACATTTGAACATCGGCTTTGCTTGATAGAAAATTCTTGGCTGGAAATTTTTTTCTTTTAGTTCCTTAAATATATCATACCATTGCCTTCTTGCTTCCATGGTTTCAAATGAGAAATCAGCATTTAATCTTATTGAGCTTCCCCTTTATGTGATGGCTCTATTTTCTCTTGCTGCTTTCAGTATTTTCTCTTTGTCTTGAGCATTGGACAATGTGATGAGTATATGTCTTGGAGTAGGCCTGTTGGTAATTATACTCTTTGGTGTGCGCTGTGGTTCCTGGACATGTCCATCCATCTCCCTCAATAAGTTTGGAGAGTTTTCAGCCATTATTTCCTCCAACACTCCTTCCATCCCCTTTCCCTTCCCTTCTCCCTCTCGGATGCCTATCATGCATATATTTGCATGTTTTATATTGTCATTCAGATCTCTAAGTCCTTGCTAGGTTATTTTGCATCTTTTTATCTCTTTGTTCTATTATCTGTTTGATTTCAGATGTACTGCCTTCCACATCACTAGTTCTTTCCTCTGCCTGTTCAAATCTGCTGTTATGTGATTCCAGCATCTTTTTTATTTCTTGGATTGTGCCATTGTATCTGTTATCTTTTTATGTATGTTTACAATTTTTCAGTATGTTCTTCTAGTGTGTTCTTAATATCCTTAATCTTTTCCTTCACTTCCTTAAGTGGATCCATGATATTTCTTTGGACAGCTTTGATTAGTTACTAGTTGTTTTGCATGTCTTCCTGCTTTTTAATTTGTTCTTTTTACTGACCATGTCCTCCTGTTTCTTAGTATGGTTTGTAATTTTTTGGGTGCTGTCTGGTCTTTTAATTTTGATGGGTTTATTCTGTTGATTAGCTTATCTCTCTACTCTAGAGTTTTATTTAGCTGCTGTTTAAGTTTGTGTATGTTAAGTTTTCTCTTTGACACTTTTTTCTTCTTGTTCTATTTTATTGCTCTTTTATGTTCCTTTGAAGAAAAAAATTTAGGGCCAGAGAAAGCAGAAGAGGTGAGAAAAGAAAAAGGGTTCTAGTAATAAAATTAGTAATAGTTATAAAACACCATATAAGACTTAATAAAATGAATATTTAACTCGTGTAAGCAGTGTAGAGCAATAGGAATAAAAAAGCAACATACCTACAATGAAATAGGAAACTGAATAGAGAAAAATATATAGAATGAATTGAAAAGCCAGAATGATGAGCACAGAGGGGAAAAGAAAAGAAAGGACAGAAAGAGAAAAGTTAATAAAAGCAAGAAAACAGAATGTACATGATAGAAATAAAAACCAGATAAATTGAGGACTAAATAAAGAAAGGTGGAATGTAAGAAGAACAGTAGAAAGTGGAAGATAGAAACATGAAGGAAGGAAAAGAGATAGCATTGGTAAACAAAATCAGTATGCACAGAAAATGGGAAATCATTGAAGAGGAAGTACAGCAAAGAAGAACAAGCCAGCAACACCTAATTAAAAAAAAGGAGGGGGGGGAGAAAGAGGCAAGAAAAACAAGAAGCCAAGGAAACAGAACAAACACACAAGGAAGTAGTGAAACAAAAACTAAGAAATAACAGCGTTCCTTCTTAGGACCCTGTGGAGCATTTCAGGCTGCTGGTGGTCATCAGTCAATTACCATGCAAGCTTCTCCCTGCAGGTTTTGAAGCAGGTTTTAGTGATTAAATTAAATTAAAAATTTTAAAGTAACCTTTTTTTTTTTTTTTTTAGGAAAAATAACGGACCCAAGAGAAGCTGGTACAAAATCAATGTCTCTGTTTTCCCTGTGCTAAAGTATCAACAGGATGTTTGATATCCTGGTGAATCACTACTCTAAGAGGAGCTGGGAGTTGAACTAGGGACCACATATATTCCAGGTGGAAATTCATCCACTGAGTTAAAATTTCTCCTTGGGTCTGTTAGCTCTTCAGAAAGTTATCTAATCACTTTCCTTTGGGCAAGTTTGACTCTCCAGGGCAGCAGTACTCAATAGGCTATGTGAGCAGATCCCTCTGTCCATCTCCAGATAAGGCTGAGTTCCCTTTTGAGGTTCAAATGGGACCCTGGTGAAGATATTCATCAGAGAGAAATGCCTCTCAACCTTTTTGTAGACTACCCCCTTCTTCTAGGAGACCCTAAATAGGCTCTTGCAAGTTTAATAAGCACTTCCTACTTCCCGCCTCCCTTAGGGGAGTTGAAATTTTGATAGTTTTCAGCATGGGACTAGTCAATTGCCTGATTCTGCCCTCTCACAGGCCAAGTTTCTCTATCCCAGGGTGGTTAGGTAAATCAGGCTTCCACAGCAGATTTGCCTCTCCCCTCTTCCTGGTTCCACCTTGAGCTGGCTGGTATGCTCCCCAAAGCTCAAAGGGGTCCAGGCAACCAAACCCACAAAAAAGAAACACCTCTCCACCCTTTGCCAAAACCCCCTTACTCTTCATAGAATGCTCCCTCCTGCTGGGTGGCCAGCCTGAGTTGGGGCTCACAGTGTCTTTTTGCCTTGAGTGTGGTGCTTAGCCACCTGTAGTCTCCAGCCACTGGGCTAAAAACTCATGGTTTTATCTTGAGCAGTTTATCTTTTTGTCCAGCTTCCTCCAGGTTGATGCCCCAAATCTCCTGCTCTGTGCACTCCTAGGACAGGTCACTCGGGCAGGATCATGTCCCCACTCAAACATTTTTTGTAAGAGAGATGGTGAGTACTCACTTAAACTGATGCCATCTTGCGACCTGTCTGCACAGTGTATTTTTGATTTCTTGGATTATGTCATTCATCACAATCATATCCATAATATTTTTATGTATGTTTACAATTTATTCAGTATGTTTTCCCAGTGTCTTCCTAATATCCTTAATCTCTTCCTTCACTTCATTAATTTGATCCATGATATTTGTTTGGACAGCTTTGATTAGTTGTTCAATGTTCTGCATCTCTTCTTGGTTTTTAGTTTATTCATTGGACTGGGCCATGTCTTCCTGTTTCTTAGTATGGTTTATAAATTTTTGTTGCTGTCTGTTAATCTTTTTATCTTGTTGGGTTTATTCAGTTGATTAGCTTCTCTCTTTACTGTAGGATTTTATTTAATTGCTGTTTGTGTGTGTTTGTGTTAAGTTTTCTCTTTAACACTTTCTTTTTCTTATTCTATTTTGTTGCTGTTTTCTATGTGCCCATTACTTGTTCTGGCTTCTTTGTTTCTCTTACCCTCACTCTTCTGGGAGTTATAAGCAGTGCCTTGTTTTGCTGTGCCCCAAAGAAGGTCCCCACAGAAGCCTCTGGCTTTTTCTTTGTTGTTTTAGTGAGAGCTAAGGCTTATATGCCTAACTTTTCGGCTATGTCCCAGAGTCTCATATTTTTAATTTTTAATGACCTTTATTTTTGAGCAGTATTATTATACAGAAAAATTGTGAAGCTATTACAAAGAGTTTCCCACATTACAAGCATCTCCCACCAGTATACCCCATTATATTTGGTGGACATTTCAATATTTTTAATACAAAAATGCCATTAAAAAATAAAATCAATAGCAGCTAAACTAGCAAGATGGCAGCAAAGAGCTCTGAGAATTAGCTCCTGTAATCTGGCAGGTGGTGATCACCCAGAGCTATTTATAGCACATTTTGGGGGGCTCCAGGAGATCAGAAGTGCATCCTGCAACAACTTTGAAAGAATAGGAGGAGAAAACAGCCTATCTGCAGAGACAATTCATAAATAGAGCACTCAATGCCATGGAGGCCAATGCCTGTCCTCCCCTGAAGGCAGAAACCACCTCCGGAGCTATTCCACAGCTGGAATTGAAAGCTCCACTTCCCAAAACAGGGGAGGAAGAGACGGTTTGGCACCAACTTCAGAAACTGATTAGTAAATGCAGCGGGCTAAAGTATAATCCTAACAACAGCCCAAATTTGAACCTGTCCAAGTCAGAAAGAGGCTGGTAGCTGCCATCTTAACTCCGCACCTGACATAAGGGGACCGAGGGTGATTGAAAATCACAGTGCTAGTAGGGACTGGCTTTTTTCCATCTAGATCAGATTGCCACTGTAGCTTAACCCCGAGACACACCTCATTCAGGAAGGAAGCTGGGGGGAGCTGCGCCAGCCTCTCTGGGAAATTACAAGCCATACCATAGAGGCCATTGTTCATCCAGCGCAAGCCACCATAGGAGGTATTCTGTGGCAGGAATTGAAAGCTCCATTTCCCACAAACAGGGGAGGAAGAGACAGTTGCCTACTGATTTCAATGCTACTGATTAGTAAATTCGGCTGGCTAAAGTATAACCCTAAGAACACCTAAAGGTTGAGCCTATCCAAGTCAAAAGGAGGCTGGTAGCTGCCATTTTGACTCCACCCCCAGCATGAGGGGAAGCCGGGCTAACTGAAAATCACTGTGATGGGACTGGTTTTTTTTCACATAGATTGGCCTGCAGCCCTAGCCTCGACTTCAGCCCCACCTTTAGCAGGGAGAAGGTTGATGGGCCCTGCCCCATCCTGTGCAGGTAATTTCAGGTACATTTAACTGACACAGTCTGGATAATTGAAAAGTCTCTGGGGAAACTGTGGTCATCTTGGACCTGCACTGCATGGATTGCTGCCCACACCTGCAGTTCCATCCCCAACCCAGGCAAGGTAGAAAGGGGTGTAAAGCTTCATCAGACTCTCTGGGCAACTACAGTCTAGGCCTGAATGAGTTGGATTATTCCACACAGCTGTGGCTCTGTCCTAACTCATGGAAAAGGAGAATGTTGGGAGAAGCTTCACTGGTCCTTAGGGAAATGAGGGTAGCTTGACCTCCACAGCTGATAGCATGAACTACATCCTTGACTCCTACTACACAACAAGCAAGGGAGAAGGGCAGGAAGCCCTAAACTAAAGAGAAAAACTGCACCAAGAATAAATACTGTAGTAAGCCAGATGCCAAGACACCAATAAAAAATTACAGTCCACACCAAGAAACAGGAAGATATGGCCCATTTAAAGGAACAAGATAAGTCTACAGATGACATAAACTAGTTGAGAAAACTAATCCTAGATGTTCAAACAAAGCTCCTTAATAAATTCAATGAGATGGGTAAAGAACTTAAGGATATTAAGAAGACATTGGATGAGCACAAAGAAGAATTTGGAAGTATATATAGAAAAATAGCAGATCTTATGAGAATGAAAGGTGCAAAAATGAAATAAAAATACACTGGAATCATATAAAAGCAGATTTGAGGAGGCAGAAGAAAGGATTGGTGAGCTTGAAGAAATTCATAGGAGGAAGTCCATCTGAATATACATGAAAGATACATAAAATTGTCCAAATGTCAAGAGGTGGAGCATGGTTACAGTGGGTGGAGAATCACTCAATAAATGAGGGAATACTGAATTCCCAGCCTGGAGAGTTCTGCCACATTCTCTAAGGGAGCAGCAACAGTCCAGTGAGTGCAGGGGCAGTATCTGGCAAAAGAGGATGGTACACTAATGAGTTCTGGTTATTGATGACTAGCCTTATGAGTCTTTGCTCTTGTAATTGAAACTTAGCCTACTGTTATGGAGTGCCTAAGGGTGCCACCTGAGAGCCTCCTTGTTGCTCAAATGTTTCCTCTCTCTAAGCCAAACTCAGCATATGAATGCATTACCTTCCCCCCAGCCTGGGACATGACTCCCAGGGATGAGCCTCACTGGCAATGGGGTATTAACATCAAGTGCCACCTGGCAATATGACTGGAAAAAAGACCTTGAATAAAAGGGGGAAAAGGTAAAGACAAATGAGTTCATATAGCTGAGAGACCTCAAAGAGAGTTGGGAGGTCATCCCGGAAATAATGCATATACACACTTCAATAGGATCTCATAGAACACCAAAGTGGATATCACCCAACACAGAGGGGCTCCTGAGGTTCTCTAGAGACACCCAGGTCCTATATAAGTGGGGATAGCTCCAGAGATTGATGCTTTATCAGTTGGTTTTACTTTGGAATCTGTGGTCCTGAGAGTGACAGAGTTGGACTCAAATAAGTCCTCCCTGCACAAGGTCCATCAGTCCCTTCTATTCAAACCTACATGTGGTGCTGGAGTTTCTAGGTGTACTTCCAGAGACTGGAGCCTTTGGCCTGCCCATGTGCCAGCTGTACCTGGAATCTTGGTGGAGCTGCAACTCCTACTCTACAGCTCAATGGACTGATTCAAGTCACCTGGTGAGGAGATGATGATGGACAACGACCATCCCAGTGAATGGAGAGAGTCTGCAGCTGCAGGCAGGATAATCCCATCCATTATACCCATGGGATATTAGCCCCTGTCTTGGAGGTTGAGTGGACATCAGCATCCCAAACTCCTCATGAATAGGGGAAGAGCCTTGGACTAAAGTGGACTCACTGGTATTCTGTTGTAGACATATTTTGATTCAAGTAATGGAAGAATTTACAACAGTGAGGAGGATCCAGTGGCCACTGGACACTTTTGAAGTAGGGAAGAGAAAAGCAATTGTAATACAGGCGCTTTTTCAGGACTTAGGATTTATCCTGAGTGACATTACAATGACAGATATAGGCTATTTTACATCAGCATATAACATGCAGAACTGTGTGGGAGAGAGTGTGGTCTACAATGTGGAACTATGTTCCATGCTTAATGGCAAAGACCCAGGATGTGTGTGTCCATTGCAGGTGATGTGCAACACTAATGAAAGATGTTTGTGGGATATTATGGGAGGTGTGGGAGGTGGGTAACATGGGAATCCTTGTAATTTTTGTGTAGCATTTATGTAACTTAAGTATCTTTTAAAGTTTTTTTTTTTTTTTTTAAAGAAGACTTTGGATGAGCACAAAGAAAAATTTGAAAGTATATATAGAAAAATAGCAGATCTTATGGGAATGAAAGGTGCAAACATGACATAAAAAACACACTAGAATCATATAATAACAGATTGAGGTGGCAGAAGAAAGATTGGTGAGCTTGAAGAAATGGCCTCAGAAAGTTAACATAAAAAGGAACAGATGAATAAAAAATTGGAAAAACTTTAACAAGGTCTCAGGGAATTAAGGACAGCAGGAGACATGCAAACATACATGTCATTTGGGGTCACAGAAGGAAAAGAGAAGGGAAAGGAGGTAAAAGGAATATTTGAAGAAATTATGGTACAAAATTCCCTAACCCTATTGAAGGACACAGATATCCATGTGCAAGAAGCAGGACATACTTCCAGCTGAAAAAACCCTAATAGACCAACTCTGAGACACATACTAAACAGAATGTCAAATGGCAAAGACAAAGAGAGAAGTCTGAGGGCAGCAAGAGAAAAGCAATGCATAATATATAAAAGATACCCAATACGATTAAGTGCTGATATCTCACCAGAAGCCATGGAGGAAATAAGACAGTGGTATAATATATTTAAGATACTGCAAGAGAAAAACTTTCAGCCAAGAATCTTATGTTTGGCAAGATTGACTTTCAAAAATGAGGGCAAGTTTAGAATATTTACAGATGAACAGAAACTGAGAGAGTTTGTAACCAAGAGACCTGCTTTGCAGAAAATAATAAAGGCTTTGTTACCACCTGAAAAGAAAAGATAGGAGACAGAGGCATTGAAGTGACTCTAGAAATGATGATTATATCAATAAAAGTAACTAAGTGTCAAAGGAGTGGTGAAAATAAAATATGACAAATAAAACCCAAATATTCAGGAATAAACTTAACCAATGATTTAAAGCACTTTTATTCAGAAAACTACAACTCATTGTTAATAGAAATTTTAAAAAGACCTAAATAATTGGAAGAACATTCCATGCTCATGGACTGAAAGGCTGAATATAATTAAGATGTCAACTTCTACTCAAATTGATATACAGATTCAATGCAATCTCAATAAATATTCCACCAGCATTTTTTAAATAAATAGAAAACATAATGATAAAATTTATTTGGAAGGGTTCAGTATCCTGAATAGTCAGAAACATCTTAAAAAGGAAAAGCAAAGTTGGAAGACTCTTATTTCCAGACTTTAAGTTACATTACTTAGCTACAGTGATAAAAACAGCATGGTACTGACATAAAGACAGCCACATAGACCAATGGAACTAAACTGATGGTAAAAAACAGACCCTCATGTATATTGTCAAATGATTTTTGACTAGCCTGTCAAACCCACCCAGCTCTGGCAGAACAATCCATTCAAAAAATGTTGCTGAGAAAATTGGATACCCATAGCAAAAGCAGTAAAGTGGACCCTTTTCTCACACCCTGTACAAAAATTAACTCAACATGAATCAATTACCTAAATATAAAAGCAAGAACCAAAAATTGTCTAGAAGAAAATATAGGGAAATATCTTCAAGACCTGGTGGTAGGTAATGGATTCTTAAAAGAAATAAGAGGAGGACTGAGATGGACTACTGATATTTAATGTATGTAGAGTTTTTGATTGGCTCTACTGTAAAAGTGTGGAAGTGTACGGAGTTGATGGTGGCACATTGTGGGAGTGGCAACTGGTTTATAAATGGAGGTGTGGCTGAGTATGGTGGTCTGGGGATGTAGATGCCAATTGACAGAGAGCTGGAGAATAGTTTAGGGACTGGATGTCACAGTGGACCCAGAGGTGGATGAGAATGGTAGTTGATGGTACAGATGCAAGACTGTCCTTTGTGAGATAGAGCAGATGTACTTCACTATTGCAAGGTGGTGGGAGTGTGGATAAGCATGGGAAAACACAGCCAGAGTGACCTATGCAGTGTGGTTAGCAGTGATAATGTAATATTCCTGCATCTATGCCAGAGATGTGCTGTGTTGATGATGGGGAAGTGTGGAAGATGTGTGCCAAGTGTATGCTGTGGAACTGGTACTAATAAGGAAATATTATCTCATAATCTGTAACAAATATTCCACCAGGGTATGGTGTGTTGATAGAGGAGTGTTGTTGGGGAATTCTGCACATGTGCATGATTGTTTTGTAAGTTTACAACTTCTGTCATAAAACTATATTTAAAAAATAATAATAAGGTTGGTTGGGGGAAAATGCACAAAATGTAAGATGGAGACTATAATAAGTAGTAAAGTTTGATAATATTCTTTCATAATTTGTAAAAAATGTCTCACAGCAATGCAGGGTGTTGGAGGAGGGTTGATGTATGGGATCCATGTATGATGTTATGAATGTTTGCTTTGTTAAGTTCACAACTTTTACTATGCACTTATTGTTCATGTATGTTCATGTATGAGCAATAAACTTTAATAATTTTTTTTTAAATCAATGGTGGCTAGATACATGAATATGATATTCTATTGAAATAAATGGAAAAATAATGCCAGTAAAAATCTTTATTCATAATCCTTGATCTTTTAATCCTACTGGGGCTCTATGCATAACTATGCAGACTCTTCTTATGCCTAAACTAATTTTTAAAATATATATTTTATTTTTTTAAATGATACTTAGATTACGTGAATGTTATATAAAAATATAGGTGATTCCCATATGCCCTGCTCCCAACCCCTCCCACATATTCCTACATTAACAAAATCCTTCATTAGTGTGGTACATTTGTTACAATTGATGAACACATTTTGGAGCATTGACACTAAGCATGGTTTACAGCTTACATTGAATTTTACACTCTCTTCCATGAATTTTGTAGGCATAATTATGCAATCAGGCATAATTTCTAATATTTGGTGAAGGATTATTTTCTGTCCAGATATCTTGCCTACATGTTATTCAAGATTTTACTGAAATCTCCATAGTCAATAGTTTTGTTTTTTTTTTTTTTTTAAACCTCTTTTATTTTTTATTGTGGGTAAAAATCTAATTTTTCACAATACCAATATTTGTAAAATGGTATATAAATATATATGCATAGATGTGTATTTGCTTACATAAATGTTATTTTTATGTATATATATTTTTAAAGGTGCTTAGATTATCTAAATATTACACAGAAATTACAGGGATTCCCATGTTCCCCACCTCCCACAACATCCCACATAATATAGTTTTAATCACAACTATTTACATATGCTTGCTTTGAAGTATTTAAAATTAAAAATAAATATTGTTTCATTTTTAAGTATACTTTCAACCCTAAAACTAGTTATCTCAAGAGGCATGATTTCACAATTATTTAATTTTTATGTGGAAAATATAAGAGGAGTTAATAACTATAGGAATGCTAGAATTTGTGTTCTTACTAATAGCTAATTTATATATAACCTATTTGTAATAAAAATAGTATACAATTTGGCTAACATTATATGTGTACAATAATCAACATAATTCCTTTTACTTCCATAAGTATACTCATATGAAATTCTAATATGTTGCAAAATATTTTTGTATTTTGTTCTTCTACAATAACCTTTCAATTATGCATATTTCATCTATCAATCTTATTTTCATTAAGTTAAAATTCTTAAAGTATAAAATTTTATTAAATATAATATACAATAATTGGTGTTTAAGTTGAAGCTATTGACCTAAAGACTGCTTATTAGACATATCTTAAGTTCCAGCTATTCATTATAATTTAAATTTAGAAGTCTATTTCTCTCCTCCATCACTTTCCATTGAAGTTTTCTACTTTTGTCCTTAGAAATTGTCATTTCCCTAAGCTAAAGCTACTATATATCTACTTTCGAGTACATGAGGATGTAAAAATACATAACCTTTGGTGAGAGAGAGAGAGAAAGAGAGAGAGAGGAGAGAGAGAGAGAGAGAGAGAGAGAGAGAGAGAGAGAGAGAGAGAG
>JAKSZT010049864.1:0-13362 GCA_026826555.1 Tolypeutes matacus | reverse complement strand
ATGCCTTAAATGCAAAAGTGAGCTTCAGTGTTTTACTTGTTTCTGTAAGTTCCTGCCTTTGACTGGATTTTGGTCCAAATACTCCCAACTTTTTGTAAAATCATTAATATATTGTAGAATATATTCTTATATTTCATCTGAAAGTTTTAGAGCAAATTAATTTTTATTCTGTGATTCTATTTATCTTTACTCTATTAAATAGGATAAGTTTTCTTTATCATTTTTATTCTTCTATTCCTTGCTTGGAAGTTATACATTCTACAATTTAAAAAATTCTAAAATTTTAAAAATATCTCAGGTTTTCCCATTCTCAGGATTCTTTTCTTTAGATACTCTAATTTATATATTAGGCCTTCTCATTCTATCTTCTTCTCTTCTCTGGTAGATTTTTTTTTTTTATTCTCTTATAATAAACTCTGGAAGACTTTAAGAATACATCAAGGTAGATTTATTCTTTTAAACTCAGAGAAGCTATTTAGAGTATTTTCTATAAGAGAAAATAGAAAATAATGGTATGTATTGTGAAAATTTTGATTTTATCCACAATAAAAAAATAAAATAAAATAAATAAATAAAGAGACTCAGAAAAAAATTGAAAATTCTTAAGGAGATTATGCCAGTACCAGATGATAGAATATTTTACCCTGATATGTATTTGATAATGTTGGAGAATTTTCATTAGATCTCAAATGAAAAGAAGACAGACTGAATGTAGATTTCTGTTTTATGGAAACTATTTATGGGAATCTGTAACATAATGGAACAGTTGAAGTGAAATATAAATTATTAAATAGTAATGTAATGTCCACTCTGATTAACATGGGAGGAAATTCACATGGGGTATACTTATAAAGCATATGAATGTGTTCAAGTGTTCATGGGGCATTGCCATGGAGGGTGGAGATCCACACAATAACTGAAAATATTTTCTTTAATAACATATTCCAACAAATATGTTTGTGTTGTCTGTGAAGGCTTTGAACTCCTGCTCTTGTTTGAAGGGCAGCTTTACCAGATTCAGAATTCTTGGCTGGCAGATTTTCTCTTTCAGTATATTAAATACATCATACCACTTTATTCTTATCTCCATGATTTCTGATGTGAGTTCAAAACTTAACCTTAACTATATTTCCTTGTACATGATACTTTGCATTTCTCTTGCTACTTTCACAATCCTCTATCACTTAAAGCTATAATACTGAATAATAGGTGTCTTGGGGGGGTCTATTCAGATTTATTTTATGTGCTGTCCTTTTTGGATATTGATATTTATGTCCTTCATAAGTTTTGGGAAGTTTTCGGTCATTATATCCTCCTATATTCTTTATGCTCCTTTTCCATTCTCTTCTCCTTCTGGGACACCAATAATGCAAATGTTGGTGTGTTTTGCGTTGTCATTCAATTCCCTGAGACTGTTCCATTTTTCCATTCTCTTCTCTTTCTCTTCTCATGTTTTTTCTAGTTCAGATGTTCTGTCTTCAAAATCACTAATTCTCTCTTCAAGCAATTCAGATGTGCTCTTATATGCCTCTAATATATTTTAATTTCATCCATTGTGCTTTCAATCCCACAAAGTTTGCTACTTTTCTTTGCAGAGTTTCAAATTTTTATTCTCACTCAGTGTCTTCTTAATATATTTTATTTCTTTTTTCATATTTTGTTTAAACTCTGAAGTGAAATTTATATATGAACATAATTTAATGATATTGTTTTCTAAATAGATGATTAGTCATTAAAAACAAATTCATAATTTACAAATAGCTCTAGATGATTATCAATAAAAATTAAAACTTGATGGAAAATAATATCATAAGTCATGATGTGCTTATAGGTGGGTCATATTTCTTCATCCATTCTGCCAATCTGTGACTCTTGATTGGAGAGTTTAATCCAATAACATTCAATGTTTTTACTCTCAAGGAATAACTTACATTAGCCATATTTTCTTTAGGTTCATGTATGCCATATGTTGTTTTTATTTCTCATTATATCTTTTTAGTTATTCTGACACTCTCCTCCAACTCTCTGCTTTTTATTCCTTTCAACCTGCAGAACTCCCTTTATTATTTCTTTAAGGTCAGGTTTCTTATTGGCAAGCCCTCTAAATTTCTGTTTATCTATAAATATTTTGAACTCTCCCTCATGTTTCAATGACAGTTTTGCTGGTTAGATCATTCTTGGTTGGAAGGTTTTAGTTTTTACCACATTATCTAAGTCATATTCCTTCATTCTTTCCTTCATGGTTTCAGTCATATCAAGCTTCCTTTTTATGTGATGGATCTCTTTTCTCTTGCTACTTTCAGTACTCCCTCTTTGTCTTGAATATTAGTTAATTTGATATTATATATCTTGAGGTCAACCTGTTAGGATTTATACCGTTTGGAGTGAGCTGTACTTCCTGGACATGTACATCCCTATCCCTCTATAGAGTTGGGAAATTTTCAGCCATTATTTCCTCCAACCCTCCTTCTGCCCTTACTTCTCTTCTTCTAGGATGTCTATAATGCATATATTTTGGTGTTTCATGTTGTCATTCAAGTCCATATGTCCCTGCTGGTCTTTTCTATATTTTAATCTTTGTGTTCTATCTTTCTGATTTCAGATATACTGTCTTCCACATCACTATTTTTTTACTCTGTCTGTTCCAATCTGCTGTTATATGCTACCATTGTATTTTGGATTTCTTGAATTGTGCAATTCATCATTGGTAGCATTTATTTCTATGCTATCTTTTATATGATTCATTATATTAAATCTAAGCTCACCTTAAACATTATTTTAAAATTTGTAATTTTCAATTTTTTTTTCTATATGTTCTACAATTTTACAATAAAGGACATTTTAACAGCTAAAAAACACTGATTTTACACATTGAACAGATCATATGATGTATAAATATATCTTTAAAAAACTGCTTAATAAACAAATAAAATATTTGTGCAAAAAGAGTAATTGCAGCTATATACAGCATGGGAAACAGAGAGATTTGGAGGTGAGGCATTTTCTTGTTTGTCTATTTTTTGTTTAATATTATTATTATTGAAATAATGAAAATGTTTTAATAATGATGAAAGTGATAAACACACAACTATATGATTATAACAAATACCATTGATTGTACACTTTGGATGAATTGTATGCTTTATTAATATGTATTAATAAAATTGGTTTGTTTACATTTTTTTGTGTGTGCTTCGAAGTAGTTTTGTCAAGCAAGTGAAAAGGCTTCCTACAGAATGCTATAAAATATTTGATAATCATTTATCCAATAAGGGTGTAATATCCAGCACTTATTAAATGAAAACCTACATCTCAAAAATAAAAACACAAACAACCCATTTAAAAATTGGGCAAGAGATTTGAATAAACACTTTTCCAAAGAAGAAATAAAAATGTTTAATAATCACATGAGGGGATAGTGGGAACATGACCAACGTGTTAGACATTTAAATCTTAGCTTTCACTAAAACAACAAAGAAAATGCAGGGGCTGCTGTGGGGACCTGCTTTCGGGCACAGCAAACCAGGGCAATGTTTACCAATTCCCAGAAGAGTGAGGATCAGAAACATGAAGAAGCCAAAACAAGTAATTGTGAGTTAATAAACCTCCTGGCTGCCGGGGAAGGACTCTCCTCCCCCACCCCTGAGATATTAAATGAGTTGAAACTCCTTATCTAACTGAGAGTAGAGCAGATGCCTACCTCCATTGGAAGTGCTTTGAGTCATCTAGGAGGGAACTGGACAAATAGGGAAGCCAGGAATAATCACGGTTGCCTACCTCATGGGCTGGAAGGGTCACACATATCAGGCCATCTGGTCAGACAGCCTAGGTGGAGACCCAGCTCCCTGCTCCAAACAGGAGTGTGACTGCAGATTCCCTGCGAGGAAGAGAGGTCTGGGTGAGTGGAGAGTGATTTTTTTTTGCAGTGATTTTAGCCGCCTGAGCCCCCCTGAATATCGTAAGGGACCGCTACTCCATATGGAGATGGGAAGGGGATCATTCCAGGCTCGTGGTCACACCCAGCCATCTAGGTAAAGAGAGAAATTATGTTAGAGAGGAAGAAGAGACAGGCAGTAATCAGCACCACTACAGCTGGCTGCAGGGGATCTAACCTGCCCTAGAGAAAAGGGGCTGATAGCCTTCTGAAAAGCTGACCAACATAAGGAATGGGAATAGCTCAGTGGGAGAATTCTTACCTATCACAGATAAGGTCCTTGGTTCAATTCCTGGCTACTCCTTGAGAAGAAATCCACGAGGTTATCAGGTAGTCAGCTGAAACTTTGTGACAGGGAACATATAGACATTTTCTTTGTATTATTTTTAATTGTATCTCTTTTTTTAAGTTAATTTTCTTTTATTTCCCTTACTTTACTCATGAAAACCTAGTTCAAAACCTGCAGAGGGCAGGCTGCAGGGTAGTGATTGAGGAACACCAGCAGCCTGAAAAGGTCCTTAGGGGTATAAGAAAGAAGGCTGTTTTTCCATTTTTGTTTTCGTTTTTTCTTCTATATCCTTTAAAAAAAAAAAAGAAAAAAAAAAACAGTTGCTGAGTTGCTGCTGTCTTGTTTCTTGCTTATTTTTTATCCACTCTTTCTTGTTCTACTTGTTTACTTTTGCTTTTTCTTTCTTTCATTCTTTTGTTTAGTGATCTTTTCTACCTAAGCTACTTCTTTTCACTCTGTCATCTTTATACCTTTTGTTTTCTATAGTTGTTCTTTCATTCCACCTCCTTTATCTGGTCTCCAATATTTCTTGTTTGTTTTTATCCCTCTCTTACTTTTTCTTTGTAATTCTCTCTTTTTACTTTTTTTCTTTCTCTCTTCTCTATTTTCTTTTCCCCTCTTCCCCCCATTCCAGCATTTTTATTTAAAGACACTGGAAGCATATAACATATTTCTTTCTCTATTCTTTTTCCTATTTATTGTTTCAATTCCACTTTCCTTATCTTATTCCTCTATGCTTCTTACTCAAGTTAATTTATCAATTTCCTACCTCTTTTATGTTTGCTCTCCTGCCTTTTACTAATACCATTACTGTTATTCCTTTTGTCTTCCTATCTCCTTTTATCTGGTCCCATTTTTCTTTCTTTCAAAAGAGCATAGGCAGATATCTATCACACGCACAAAAAAACTGCTGAGTGGGGGCCAGATCCTGCCTGAGTGAGCTGTTTTGGGAACTCACAGAGTGGAAGACCTCAGGTCATCGATCTGGAGGGAGCCAGATGAAGTGATGAATTCCTCAAGGTGCCACTGACTTGATTCATGGTTAATGTGTCTCTTCTTCCTTGATTTCCTTTTTTCTGTATATTCCAATTTTGTATACCAAAGCTATCATTTTCCTTCCTTCATCACTCTATCTGTTGTTCTTACATTCTACCTCTCTTTGTTTAGTCCCCAATTTTTCTGGTTTTTATTTTGACCTCATCTATCTTTTTCTCTTTCTTTTATAACTTAATTTCTTTTTGTCTTTTATTTTCTCTTTCCCTCTCACTGCATCATATTGACATTTTAATTCAGTCTATATATTTTTTTCTATTTGGTTTCCCATTTAATCATTGGTACCTCACTTTTCTATTCCTATTAATTTACACTGATTACACGAGTTAAATATTCATATTCCAAGGTCTTAAATGGTACATCTTCTAACAAGTACTACTATTATTACTGTTATCCTTTTACTTTTCTTACCTCTTTCACTTTCTCTGGCCCTAATTTTTACCTCCAAGGAACATAGACAAAACAATGAATAGAATAAGAAGAAATTATCAAAGAGAAAATTTACACACTCAAAAAACTGCAATTAAATAAAACCATAGAGTAAAGAAAGAAGCTAGTCAACAGAATAAACCCATCAAGATAAAAGTATGAGCAGACAGCAACAAAAAATTACAAACCATGCTAAGAAACAAGAAGACATGGCCCAGTCCAATGAACAAACTAAAAACCAGGAAGAGGTGCAGAACATTGAACAACTAATCTAAACTGTTCAAGCAAATATCATGGACAAACTTAATGAAGTGAATGAAGAGATTAAGGATATTAAGAAGACACTGGGAGAACATACTGAAAAATTGTAAACATACATAAAAGATAACAGTTATGATGGTGATGAATGGCACAATTCAAAAAATCAAAAAGACACTAGAAGCACATAACAGTAGATTTGAACAGGCAGAGGAAAGAATTATTGATGTGGAAGACAGTACATCTGAAATCAACCAGATAGTAGAACAGATAAATTAAAAGCTAGAAAAAAATCCAGCAGGAACTTGGGAATTTGAATGACAACAGAAAACATGCAAACATATACATGATATGCATCTCAGAGGGAGAGGAGAAAGGAAAGGGGACAGAAGGAGTGTTGAAAGAAATAATGGCCGAAAAATTCCCAACCCTACCAACGGAGATGGATGTACAAGTCCAGGAAGCACAGTGCACCCCAACAAAATATTAAACTATATAAAACTATATAAACTTATAAAACTATATAAAGTAGCATTAATATTATGTTGATGTCCATCATTTGTAAAAAATATGTCACAAAAGTGTAAGGTGTTGGATGTAGGATGATGTATGGGCATCCTGTAAGGTATGTATGAATGTTTTGTAAATTTTCAAGTTATTTAATATAACAATCATTGAAGAGAATTTTTTATGTATTATATGACTGTAAAGAAAGATACAACTGTGATTTTAAGTTATTATGCCCTATGTTATTTCTAATGAAAGTAAACCAGGTGTCATTTACTGAAAATCCTTATTACTAAATTCCCATCCAGAGTGCATCAGAACATAAGAGAGATTAGGAAGCTTCCAGAAATGGCTAAGGACAAGTGTCTCCTGGGGGTAAAATAATTGCACAGATACTGCAATTTAAAAAAATGGTTCTACAAATATATATGTATGGCAATACATATCCAGGACAAGGAAAGATGAAGAAGAGCTGGAAAAATCTGGTCAGTTAACCCAGATAATTTAAAATGTCTAAAATCAGTTGAACCAAGTGTCAAAGAAGAGTTCTAACAGAAAACCAATAAACAATAAAGCCTTAGGAAAAAAGAGAAAGTGATTATTAATGCCCACTCAAAAAGATAATCAGGTGTCTAGAAATCAGCAAAAAAAAAAAAAAAAAAATTACAGGACATTATAAGAAACAGGAATATATTTCCGAGACAAAGGAAAAACTGAAAACTTCAGAGGAGACACAGAATTATAAACAATTAATCAGTGATGTTCAAACAAATCTAATCAATTCAAGGAGATGAATTTTGATGAATGAACTAGATGTAATAAATATATAAAATAACATTGCACCCTATACAGCAGGATATACAAGCATCTCAAGTCCTCATGAACATTCTCCAGGGTAGATCATATGTTATGTCACAAAATGTCTCAATAAATTTAAAAAGGTTAAAATTAACAAATAACTTTCTCTGACCATAATGAAATGAAACTGGAAATCAATAACAGGGAGAGAACTGGAAATTACTCAAATATATGAAAAAAACAACAACACACTCTTAAGCAATTGGTGGGTCAAAGGAGAAATTGCAAGAGAATTCAGTATCTCTCAAGGTGATTGAAAATGAGAAAACAACATATCCAAATCTATGGGATGCAATGAAGACAGTCCTGAGAGAAGGTATTTATAGCCCTAAGTACCTACATTAGAAAAGAATAATGAACTAAAATCAAAGACCTTTCAGAACACCAAGAAGAATGAGAAATATAAAAGCAAAATAATCCCAAAGCAAGCAGAAGGAAAGAAAAAGCAATCATTAGAAAAGAAGTAAATGAAATTGAGAGTAAAAAATGAATAGAGATAATTTATATAACCACATTTTGATCTTTGAAAGAATCAATAAAATCAGCAGCCCTTTTCTAGACTGACAAAGAAAATAAAAGAAGACAAATAATAAAATTAGAAATGAGAGGGGGCCATTACCACTGACCACACAGAAATAAAAAGATGATTTGCGGATAATGTGAACAACCACATGCCCCCAAATTAGACAACTTAGATGTAATAGACACATTCCTAAAAAAACACCCAAACAATCTTTACATTTTTTAGAAGAAAATTAAGACCTGAACAAATCCATCAAACCAAGCAGTCATCAAACAACTCCGCAAAATGAAAAACCCAGGACAAGATAGTTTCACAGGAAAATTCTACTAAGCATTCAAAGAAAATTTAATATAAATATTATTCAAGGTCTTCCAAAAAAATTCAACAGGAAGGAATGCTACCAAACTCATTCTATGAAACCAATATAACCTAATACCAAACACAGGTACAGATATGAAAAAAGAAAATTTCAGACCCATTTCCCTAATGAATAGGGACACAAAAATCCCCTACAAAAGACTTGCTAATTAAATCCAACACATTAAGAGAATTATACATCATGATCAAGTGGGTTTTATAACAGGCATGCAAGTGTTGTTCAACACAAAAACATCAATCAGTGTATTACACCACATTAAAAAATCAAAGAAGAAAAATCACATGACCTTATCCATTGATGCAGAAAAGGCACTTGACAAATTACAACATCATTTCTTGGTAAAAATACTACAAAATATAAGAATTGAAGGAAACATTCTCGACATGATAAATTCTGTATATGAAAATTCACACCTAACATTATACTCAATGGTGAAAGATTGAAAGTTTCCCCCATTGAAATCAGGAACAAGGAAAGTTCACCCACTTTCACCACATTGTTCAATGTAGTGCTAGGGGTTCTAGCAAGAACAATCAAACAAGAAAAAGAAATAAAATACATCCATAAAAGAAAGTAAGCAGTAAAATTTTTGAAATTTGCAGATGATATGATCCTATATCTAGAAAGTCCTGAAGAGTTTACAATAAAGCTGCTAGAGCTAATAAAAAAATTTCAGTAGACTGTCAGGATACAAAATCAATATGCATAAATCAGGAGTGTTTCTATTCATTAGTAATGCTCAATCTGAGAAGGAAGTCAGGAAAAAATTTCCATTTACAATAGAGACTGAAAATATCAAATACATAGGAATAAACTTAACCAAGGATATAAAACATTTTTCTTTGGAAAACTACAAAGCATTGCTAAAAGAAATTTTAAAAGGTCTAAATAATTGCAAGCATATTCCATACTCATGGCAGCTAAATATCATTAAGATGTCAATTCTACCCAAATTCATATACAGAGTCAATGCCATCTCAATAAAAAATCTGTTTTTAAACAAATGGAAAATTCAATTATCAAATTCATTTGGAAATGTAAGGGGTCCTCAATAACCAGAAACATATTAAAAAGGAAAAGCAAAGTTGCACTACTCTCATTTCCAGACTTTTAAGCATATTATCAAGCTACAGTGGTTAAAACAGCATGGCATTAGACATATAAATCTTAACTCTCACTTAAAAAACAAAGAAAAGGCCAGAGGTTGCCATGGGGATCTGCTTTTGGGTAGAGCAAACAGGACACTGCTTACCAACTCCCAGAAGAGTGAGGGTCAGAGACACAAAGAGGCCAAAACAAGGAACATAGCCAACAGAAACAAAATGAAATAAGAACGAAGTGTCAAAGAGAAAACTTAACAAACACACAGACAGCAATTAAACAAAACCCAAGAGTAAAGAGAGAAACTAATCAACTGAATAAACACATTAAAAAAAAAAGATGGATATAGGGAATAAAAAATTACAAACCATACTAAGAAACAGGAACACATGTCCCAGCCCAGTGAACAACTAAAATCCAGGAAGTGGAGCAGAATATTGAACAAATAATCAAAGCTATCCAAACAAAAATCATGGGCCAACTTAATGAAGTAAAGGAAGACATTAAGGATATTAAGAAGACACAGAAAGAACATACTGAAAAAAATTGCAAACATACATATAAAGATAATGGATATGATGGTAATGAATGGCACAATCCAGGAAATCTAAAAGAAACTGGAAGCACATAACAGTTGATTTGAACAGGTAGAGGAAATAATTAGTGATGTGGAAGACAGTACAACAGAAATCAAACAGATAGTAGAACAGATAGATAAAAAAGATAGAACAAATCCAAGAGGGACATAAGGATTTGAGTGACAACACAAAACACTGAACATAGGCATTATGGGCATCCCAGAAAGAGAAGAGAAGGAAAAGGGGACAGAAGGAGTGTTGGAGAAAATAATGGCTGAAAACTTCCCAACCATATAGAGGAAGATTAATGCACCTGTCCAGGTAGTGCAGCACACCTCAAACAGTAAATCCCAACAGGTCTACTCCTAGACATATACTTATCAAACTCTCCAATGCACAAGTCAAAGAGAAAATAATGAAAGCAGCAAGAGAAAAGAGAACCATCACATACAAGGGAGGATCAATAAGATTAAGTGCTGATTTATCATCTGAAACCATGAAGACAAGAAGGCAGTGGTATGATATGGTTAAGATATTAAAAGAAAAAAATACTTCCAGCCAAGAATTCACTAATCAGCCAAGGTGGCATTCAAAAATGACAGAGAGTTCAAAATATTCACAGATAAACAGAGATTAAGAGAGTAAGCCAATAAGAAATTTGCATTTCAATTAATATGAAACGGATTTCTGCAGGTGGAAAGGAAAAAACAGGAGAGTGAGAGAGTTGCAGGAGTGTGTAAGAACAACTTAAAAGACAAAAAGAGAAATAAAAACAACATATCACATATATAAACCCAAAGAAAATATGGCTAATGTAAGTAATTCCTTGAGAGTAATAGCACTAATTGTTAATGGATTAAACTCACTGGTCAAGAGATGCAAATTGACAGAATGGATAAGGAAATATGACCCATCTATATGTTGTCTACAAGAAACCCACCTTAAACCCAAGGGTTCAAGGTAGCTGACAGTGAATGGCTGGAAAACAATTTTACAAACAAACAATAACCAAAAAAGGGTGGCAGAAGCTTAACAAACATTGGAAAAATAGGCTTTAAATACAAAACTATTGTAAGAAACAAAGATGGACATTATATATTAGTAAAATTTTTAATGTTTTAAAAAGAAAGAACAATCATAAACATTTATATGCCTAATCAGGGCACCTCAAAATACATGAGGAAAACCCTGGAAAGAATAAGTGGAGACATATATGTCTCTACAATTATAGTGGGGGACTTTAATATAACATTATCATCTTTAGACAGAACATTTTGACAGAGATCAATAAATAAACAACGACTCTGAATAATACATTACAAGATCAGGACCTATTAGACATATAGAGAACGCTACACCCAAATACAGTGGGATATGCATACTTCTCAAGTGAACAAGGATTGTACTCCAATGCAGACCTCATGTTATGACACAGAACAATTCTCAATGGTTTCAGAAAGATTGAGAATGCACAAAGTAATTTTTCTGAACACAATGGAATGAAATTGGAAATCACTAAGGAACAGGAAACAGATTAGGCACAAAAATATGGAAGTTAAACAACACACTCTTAGACAAACAGTGGGCCAAGGAGGAAATTTCAAAAGAAATAAGAAACTACCTTGAAAAGAATGAAAATAACAACACAACATATGAAAACCTATGGGATGCAGCCAAAGCTGTACTGAGATTGAAATTCATAGCCAGAAATGCGTATATCAAAAATGAAGAAAGAGCTAAACCTGAAGACCTAAATGCACACCTGCAGGAACTGGAAAAACAACAACAAACTAACTCTAAAGGATGTAGAAAAAGGAAATAACAATGATTAGAGCAGAACTAAATCAAAGAGAAAATGAGAAAGCACCAGAAAAAATAAACAAAACTAAATGCTGGTTCTTTGAGAAGATCAATAAAATTGACAAGCCCTTAGCCAGACTAAGAAAGAAAAAGAGAGAGCAGATGCAAATAAGAAATGAGGATGGAGATATCACCCCACAAAAATAAAGAGTATCATAAGAGTATACTTGGAAATTTATATGCCAACAAGAATGATAATTTAGAGGAAATGGACAAATTGCTAGAATCTCAAAAGCAGCCTACATTGATGAAGGAAGAAATTGATAAACTCAACCACCCAAATACAAGTAAAGAAATAGAGCCAGTCATCCAAAATCTCCCAACTAAGAAGAGCCCAGGACCAGATGGTTTCACATGTGAATTCTACCAAATATACTGGGAAGAGCTAACACTAATCCTGCCTAAGCTCTAACAAAAAATAGAAGTAGAAGGAACATTGCCTAACTCATTCTATGATGAAAACATTACCCTAATACCAAAGCCAAACAAAGATGCCACAAAAAAAGAAAGGCTGTAATCAACCCAGGTGCCCATCAACAGATTACTGGAAAAACAAAATGTGGTACATGCATAAAAAGGAATATTACTGAGCTGTATGAAAGAATAAAGTGCTAATACACATGATAACATAGATGAATCTTGAAGACTTTATATTGAGTGAAGTAAGCCAGGCATTGAAAGTTGAACAGTACAGAACCTCACTGATATGATTTAAGGAAATTGAGCAGTGTCAGAAAGTTATTGTCTGTAAGATAGGTATATAAGAAAGCGAAAGAAAAGAGAAGATTGTGAGCAATAACCCATACGGATGTAATAGCTTGTAAAGTGATAGAGTGTAGCCGTGTATTGAAGGGATAGGACTGGTGGGTAGTGATATTATTGGCTTTGGTGGTGTAGGGTTGATAGGTGGGTAGATTGAGTAGGGTGGATTGGTGTACCAAGCATAATGGTGGGAGAGATGGGAGAGGGACAAAGTGAACACTTGGGATTTGTGGGTATAGGGTTGAAAGTACAGAGGTGAGAATGCTCTTATGACAATATGACAAGGAAGGGTCATTGGTTTAGGGTGTTGGTTGGGGGGGGGGGCATTTGGGCCAGGGTGCATCTGTAGCAGACTTCTAGGGAGTGTGTAAGTGTTTGTCCTATCATAGTGTGTTGTATCAGTGGGTGGAGACCCACATAATGAGCATGAAGGAGTTGGAATCCCAGTTTTCAGAGGACTGATTCATTCAGAAATAGAAAAGCAGGGGTCTCTCAACAGCAAGGGTGGTTCTGAATAGGGGAGGACAAACCAGTGTGTTAAGACCTCTTTTTGCATGTAACTATGCATGATGTCATCCAATGAGTAAAGTCAGGGGTTCATCATGGGCCCCGGGGTGATGGGGAGGGAGGAATATAATAAATCAAACAGGGGGTATTTAGAGGTTATTGGAAATGTTCCTCATTACCTTACAGTGATGGAACAGGACATGGTAAATATCATCAAAATTTATAAAAGTGTACGATCTAAAATATAAACCATAGTGTAAACCATGACGATATTTAATAGTTATATTTCACTATTTGTATATCAGTTATAACAATGCTACCATC
>JAKSZT010049863.1:0-58471 GCA_026826555.1 Tolypeutes matacus | reverse complement strand
GGTGTCTCAGATGCATTTCTACAGATCTCTCCCACATGGAGGGCAGCTCAGGAAAGTCCATTGTTCATATTTTGATTCTAGTATCTGAAATTAACCCCTGGATTGAAATGGCAGTCTTCAGAGTGACCAGACACTATTGGGTTACACCCTCTACTTGCTACAGGGCATGGTATGCTGTACATAGTTGCTTTGCTTTAAGGCACTATATCATAATTTGGCTCCCTTCAACAATTTGGATTAAAACCTAAGGGGTATTTTTTAGAATGTTGTTTTTGCCACAAAAAAATCTCACCCAAAGCTAATATTGATGCTAGCTACATCCAATTTACAGAGTAAGTTAATGTCATCTCCTTTTACTGCTTGAGTTTGTGCTATTGTTGTCTTTAATTTTTTATAAAGCAGCCAGGTGGGGGTCTTCCCATTCCCATGCATAACATTTCCTGATTAACACATACAATATTTTTTTTCAGGGGAGTTCTTAAAGCTTTTTTTAAAACTTTATTTTGTACTTTTAATAATTGAATATGTAAACAATAATTAAAAAAGAAAAAACACATTTGAATCAAAAACATAAATTTCTCAATTAAATGTGCTGGATACGTACATATTTTTTAATCATACAATATGTTACACAATATATTTGGTTCATAGTAACACAACCATTCAGTATTTGTCCTTTTGTGTCTGGCTTGCTTTGCTCAACATAATGTCCTCCAGGTTCATCCATGTTGTCATATGCTTTTGACTTCATTATTTTTACAGCTGCAAAATATTCCATCATGTGAATAAACCACAGTTTTTTATACATTCATCAGTTGATATACACATGGGGTATTTCCAACTCTTGGCATTTGTGAATAATGCTGCTATGAACATTAGTGTACAGATGTTTGTTCATGTCACTGCTCTCAGTTCTTCTGGGTATATACCCAGTAGTGATATTGCAGGGTCAAAGACATGTCTATATTAAGATTATTTAGGAACTGCCAAACAGTCCTCCACAGTGGCTGTACCATTCTGAATTACCACCAGTGGTTAGTAAGTGTTTCTATCTCTCCACATCCTCTATAACACTTGTAGTTCTGTCTTTTTAATAATGGCCACTCTGATAGGTGTGAAATGATATCTCATTGTAGTTTTGATTTGTATTTTCCTAATCATGAGTGATGTTGAACTACAATGGTTTTAGTATTTTAGCTAAATGAGGGATGGAGGGTTTTCAGTACACCAACAACCACAGAAATGCCATTAATTTTTTGGGAGTTTCAGGACACAAGATTAAAGTACAAAAGCTATTTTGATAAAACAGACTCTCTGCTTTGTATACTATCATAAGTACTTATTTTATTTTTGGTCATTTAATAGAGCTCTTTTAAGAATTTCTATTTGTTAATTTAATATTACCATCCAGAGATATGAAAATATACACTAAACAAAGAGACAAACACAAAAGAGTTAAGACACACTACAGAAACATAAAGGTCACTAATATGACTTATATTTCTTACTCTTTTGGTATGGCTGTTTCCAAGTGCTTCATCATTTCACATCTTTGATTTTTACTGCTTTTAAGATACTTGACCAAGATGGAAGGGGACTCACACAGGATTAACCCACAACTTTTTAGTTTCTTTGCTTTTCCACAACTCAAAGAAGATTTGAACATATGGGACTTTTGCCCATTTTTCTTGCCATTTACAAAACAAGTATAATCACAATATAGTGTTATAATGTAAAGATCTATTTTCTGGCCACATTTTCTGTCATCTAATCTGTATCTAGGCCACACTTCATTACAAAAAATGATTAATTTATGCTTCTCAAACCCAGATCCCCCTAATTTAGACCAGTTTTTCCAGATGCTTCTTAATGGTAAGTGTTCAGGGACTGATGCCTCATTCCCCATGACAGCAGGAAGAAAAAGAGAGAGAGAGAGAGAGAGAATAGCCAAAACAAATGCACAAAAGGTAATGGGCTTCTCTTTAAGTGAATGGGGGAGTGGGACTCCAACTCATGAAGCCCCACCCTTCCTATCTGAACCTTCTCTACTTTGGCAGAATGACCCAAATGCTAACTCATTGTTAGCCAAAAACAAAACCAAAATAATTAATAAAGGAATGAACTCACCTGCCAAGATTAGGAGACAAATTGGTCCTCCATCCTAACTTCATGGCCCTTGGTTCTGTTGGTGGTTGGAAAGGGGCTGCACCATAGGTCAACCCTGAGTCCTCAGGAAAATCACAAGTGGCTGCTGTAGTCAAGACAACCACTTCTGCAGTCCACTTCAGAGGCATTCTCTGTTTACTGTGTTTATTTATTTGGTCCTGGCAGAGTCAGCAATTGTTAGGCCTGAAAGCTGGGCCTTTATGGATAACCAGAGATGGTGAGAACAAAATCAACACTAGTGTTAGGTAAAACTCACATTTATTGTGACTGCAGATACAAGAAGCCAAGGTCATTCTAAAGCAACTTAGATCTGACTCCCTGCACTGCCGTTTCACTCTTGCTTAAATGCATGTGTTTCTAATTAACATCTGTTTTGATTATGCCTTAGCTTTTGTGCATGTGGATGAACTCACATAGTTGGTTATGTAATTTTATGATTATTATGTTCAGGAAATCATGGTTGCACATATATTGCATGATAGAAAATAACTCCACCCTAGGGTGGGAATTTTACTATGTTAATTAAACAAGTTTAAGGGAGGAATGTCATGGCCTTCTTATGTACAGGTCTGGCCAATGGGTTGAAGCTGGTTTTCATATCACATTTCTCTAGCAGGATGTTCTTGACCACAAGAAACAGAATTTGGCACAAAGAGTGGGCTGCATTTCATTACCATCTAATTTATATCTGATTATTTCCTTTGTATCCAAGTAACAGTGAGAGAAAGAACAAACAAGAATACTGCAGTTAGAAATTAAATCCATAATAGCCATAAGAAAAGGCAAAGGGTGAGGCTAGACCTGATGGAACCATAAACAAAGGCAAACTTAGTTTATAATCACCATCACAATAGCTGAAGTCTAGGCTAAATCCACTCTGCTATAGCAAATTAAGCTATTATCCTTCTGCTGTTTTATAATATAAAGGCATCTACATAATGGTCTTAATTCTTAGGTAAAGTTTCTAGTAAGTTTCCACTTAACAATTTGCGCATGTCTGTTTATTAACTAAGCAACTAAAACAATTTTATTAATAACAACTTTTCTAAGGTTTTCTGTTTTACCCCCAGTTTAGCTAATCCCATTTGTGAATTATATATCATGTTTAATTGCAAATTGGAGAAAGACCTTGACCAAAAGGGTGAAAAGGTAAAGACAAATGAGTTTATATGGCTAAGAGACTTCAAAGTGAGTCCAGAGTTCATTCCAGAGGTTATACTTATGCAAATCTCAGCAGGATCTAATTGACTGCCAGAGTAAATATGACCTCAAATAGCAGAGTTCCTGAGGGCTCTGGAGTCATCCAGACACTATATTCGGGGTAGATAGCTCAGGAGTTTGGTGCCTTGCCAGTGGGCCATACTTTGGAATTGATGCTCCACAGTGTGACATAGTTGGACTCAGTTGTGGTTTCCCTACACATGGCTCTTCTGACCCTTCTATTTGAACCTGTAATTAGCACTAGAGTTGAGAGGTGTACTTTCAAGAGACATAAACATTTTTGCTGTCCTTGTACCACCTAGGCCCTGAATCTCAATGGAGTTGCAATACCTACTCTCACATTCATTGGACTCACCCAGGACAATTAACAAGGAGATGATGATAGACAACAACTGTCTCAAGGAACTGAGAATGTATACAACTGCAAGCAAGATAGTCCTATCCATCTGCCCTATGGGATCAAACCACCCTCTCAATTAGATTTGGAGTGGTCATCACCATCCCAGAATTCTCAGGATTGGTGAATGAACTATGGACTTAAGTAGACTTATTTGCATTCTACTATAGACTTATTGTGATTCTAGCAATGGAAGGACTTATATCATTGATGTGGAGGAGGCAGTGGCCACTGGAGTTTTTGAGGACAGGGAGGGGGAAAACAGGTGTCATATGGGGGCATTTTTGGTACTTGGGAATTGTCCTGAATGACACTGCAATGATAGATAAAGGCCATTTTATATCTTGCCATAACCTACAACATTGTGTGGGACAGAGTTTAAACTACCCTGTAAACTATAATACATGCTTAGTGACAATGCTCCAAAATGTGTCCATTAATTTTAATAAATGTACCACACTAATGAAGGATGTTTCTTATATGGGAAAATGTGGTAGGTGTAGGGGTCGGGGAATATGGGAATCCCCTCTATTCTTTATGTAACATTTATTTAATCTAAGTATCTTTAAAAAATAAAGAAAACTATATATAATTTTTATTTAATCTATTACTATGTTCTAGGGTTTACAAGATAGCATTGACATTTAAAGACTCATTTTTAGGTTACCTTTCACTGTTATCCATTTTGTAACAAATGAAGCACATATATGTTTTAAGAGCTCTTAGGCATGAGCAAACTAACAAAGTTAAAGCAAGCACAGATTAGAACAGATGAGAGAATTTTACACACATAGACTTCACTTTATAATCACCTAGACACAATGCTCCCAGTGTCTATCCATGGCAGAAACTTTATGCAGAAAACTCCAGCTTAGTTCCTCCAGGAAAATCCCTTGGTAACTGCTAAGTACAGAGTTAAGGGGTCCAAGGGGGCCTTGCCACCAACAAGACATGAATTTTGGCTGCTTTGGGGGCTGTATCTACTTAGATACCTCCTGGCAAGGGATAAAACCCTGCAAGGGCTTTTTCACTGGATGGACTAAAGTGTTACAAGGTAATAGGTAGGGAGCTAAGACTTGTCAGGAACCTTTTAATCTTAATTGATGGCACATGAGAAGGTTGCTTATTCTACAGGGTAAAGGTTTAGTAAATGGAGTGCTCTCCTCATCTGTTTAAGGAGATAATGATCTTGTGGTCTCTGGCCCTCAGATTTGTCTGTCCTCTCCTTCCCTCTTACACAGGTTTACCTGGAATTCAGGGTCCAAAACAAAGCCCACTCACAGTCATACTGTCACCATGTGGTGTGGCAGGAAAAGATTAGCCTCTATGTTTTTAGACTATCAGTAGCCAGGTTGTCCCAATTTCTGATAAGACATGCCAATGAGGAGTCTGCTGGAATGCTGGAAGAAGCACCCATTATCCGAACAGAGAATAAAACACGTTCAGCATTCCTGGGACATCCCACCACTAGATTTGACTGAAAGGATTGCTCACAGAGCCAGTATCCTGGAAATCAGGGAGCCTTGCTTACTGTCCCCACATTCTGGAGATCAGGAGTCTTATGTATCTGGACATTGGGGATACATTACCTACTAAATTGATATTACTGTGTGCTATGTGCTGCTAAGACAGGTTGTGCGTGGCTGTCCTGGGTCCCAAATGGTAAGGTTGGTCCTAAGAAGACTCTGCCTGACCATGTGAGTATCATTGATACCAAAGTTAATATCCTACTCACCACTTCCATCTCTGAGCTGAAGGGTGTGAAGACAGAGCCACCTATGTCCTAACCAGACCCTACTGCATAAAAGAGTTTCTTTTGCAGCTGCATCTGGAGCCTGGATGCTGCTTTATAAAGACCTTTAATAAAACTTGTTAAAAAGACACAAGGCCTGACTTGAATGTATGTGCAATGTTCAGTCTGAGGGTCATGTTAGCTAATGGGAGCATTGATAATTTTCTTTACTTAATTGGTGTGCAAAGTCTCCTGGGTCAAAAAATTTCTATGCTTTTTCTAAAGTCTTCTCAGTTTAAACATGCTTGGGTGCTATTGGTAGAGTCCAGAACAGTAAGAGCTGAGCAAACCTAACCAGAGATACAACTTCAGCAGTAAATTTGTTGAAAATGAAGCATGATTTCTAGCAGTCACTACCTTGATGAACTTATCTGTAATTCAGGGACAGAAATGTATATATATATATATAATTGTGGTACCATAACACAAAAGACCCGATTTTAAGCAATTTTAAGTGCACACTTAAGTGGTATGAATTTACATTTTGTAACTGCTCTGATTTAAAATATATATAACAGAGGACAGATTAGAACACTATATACTGATAAAGCGGTCATTTCAAGAGAAGAAATTATAAATACATATGCACTTAACTGCCCTGAAATATATGAGGCAAATATTGTCAGATTTGAAGGGATAAATAGATGGTTCTAAGAAATAGTAGGAAGCATTAATACACTAAATTCAATAATGGATGGAGGTTCTAACAAAACTCAATAAAGAAATAGAAGCCTTGAACAATATACAAATGTAAAATGTGCATAAGAGGGAAAAACTTGTCTGGGTTATATGATAACTCATTACTTTGTGCATAATTTTTCTGTAAACAAATGGTCTAATTAAACAAAATAAATTTAGGTGGTGATAATAAAAAAAAAATTACATCAATGAAATTGTGCTGTCATTACCAAAGTCTTCAAGGATCCATTCATATTACTTCATATACCAAAACTTTTTGCCCATTTACAGCTGAGTAATATTCCATTGTATGAAAATATTGCTTTTTTAAAAATTAAAAAAAATATTTAGGTTATATAAATGTTACACAAAAATTATTGGGATTCCCAAATGCCCCACTTCCCACCCCTCACACAACCTTCCACATAAGCATCCTTCATTAGTGTGTCACATTCATTGCAATTGATAAATGTATCTTGGGTCTTTGCCATTAAGCATGGACCATAGTTCACATTGTAGTCTACATTATCTCCTACAGAGTTCTGCTTATTATGTGATGATATAGAATGGTCTATATTTGTCATTGCAATGTCACTCAGGATGATTTCCAAGTCCCGAAAAAAAACCCATTTTAAAACTGTTTTGCACTCTCTCTGCTCCCAGAGCCTCCAGTTGCCACTGGCTCCACATCAATGTTGTAATTTCTTCCATTGCTAGAATCACAATATGTCTATAGTAGCATACCAGTAAGTCCCCTCTAGTCCATAACTCTTCCCACAGTCCTGAAGATTCTGCGATGGTGATGTCCACTTCATGTTCAATTGAAGGGGGGCTTATATGTCATGGGGAAATGGATAGGTCTATCTTGCCTGCAGCTGCAGACCTTCTCCATTCCCTGGGATTGCCTTTGTCCATCATCATCTTCCCACCAGTTGTCCTGGGTGAGCCTAATTAGCTAAAAAGTAGTGAGGTTCCAGATCCAGCTGGTACATGGAGAGCCCAAAGACTCGAGTCTTTGTATATATACCTACAAACTCCAGCACCAAGTATAGGTTTAAATAGAAGGGACAGATGAGCCATTTTCAGGGAAGGCATAACTGAGTCCAACTCTGTCACTCTCAGGAGCACAAACTCCAATATAGGGACCACTGGCAAGACACCAAACTTTGGAGCTATCTGCCCTGACAATGGGACCTGGATGTCTCTAGAGCCTTCAGGAGCCCCACTATTGGGGTGGTATCCACCTGGGAAGTCTATGAAATCTTGCTGAGATGTGTGTAAGCGTAACCTCTGGGATGACCTCTCGATTCACTTTGAAGTCTCTTAGCCATATAAACTCATTTGTCTTTAACATTTCCCTCTTTTATTCAGGTCTTTTTCCAGTTGCATTGGTAGTTGGTGCTTGGTAGCAATCCCTCAGTGCCAGGGAGGCTCACCCCAGTAGTCATGTCCCATGCTGGGGGGAAGGTAATGCATTCATTCATATGTTGAGATTGACTTAGGGAGAGCCCACATTTCAGCAACAAGGAGGCTCTCAGGAGGCAACCCTTAGGCATCCCATAACAATAGGCTGAGTTTTAATTTCAAGAGCAAAGACTCATATGCCTACTCATAAATAACAGGGGCCCATCAGTGGATCACACTTCTTCACCAGCCACTGTCCCTGCACTTGGGGTCTATTGCTGCTCCCTTGGAGAATGTGGCAGAGCTCTCCAGGATGGGAATTCAGTATTCTCTCATTTATTGTGTGAGTCTCCACCCATTGTGACAATGCCCTGTGAACATCTGAACATTTTTATATACCTTATATGTATGCTCAGGTGAACTTCCTCCCATGAAGCCCCTGTCCCTGACACCCCACACCAACCATGCTCCCCTGCCCCCATTGTAACCTTTCTGTGATCCAAAGCTTCATCAAAGATGAAGCCATTACAATAGCTGAATACAATTAGTAGGAAAATGAAACAACAATTATAAGTCTAAATATAAGAGATAAAATACATAACAATTAAAAAAAACTAAAAATAAAATTAAGTTAAAAGATTGGGATATTAAAAGAATGAAAATTATTTAAAAAAAATTTTTTTTGTCATTTGACATTTTGCCCCTCATCACCACTATATCTGGTGTCCTCTCTGTACTGTGGCACCTTCCCTCACTCATTCCCCAGTGTCTCACTATTTTTCATTTTGTTTTCAAAGAAATTTTAGGTCACAGCAAAGTCATACCCAGAATACAGGAGACTCTCATATACCCAACATCCTCCCCCATCCTCTCCCCCATATTAATACCTTTTTATATATGGATTGTACCTTTGTTATAATTGATATACAAATAGTTTAACATAGCTAATAAACATGGTCAATGGTTTAGATTTTAGATGATACACTTATAAATTTTGATGATATTTACCATGCCCTGTGTCCAACATTGTACAATTTTGTAGAACATTTCCACCGCCTACTAAATATCCCCTGTTCTATCTAGTCTATTCCTACCTCTCCCTCCCCTCAGGGCCCATGGCAACCCACTCACTACACTCCTTGGAAGACAAGATTTATAGTTATATGCAACAAGACTGAGGTCTTCACACACTAGTTTGTCCTCTGTTATTAGGAACAACCCATACTCTCAAGAGACTAATGCCTGTCTATTTGTGAAAAAAATCAGTCCTTCTGAGGGTGGGAGTCCAACTCCTTCCCACTCATTATTCAGGTATCCACCCACCAATACAACACATCATGACAGAATGATCACTCACACACTCCACAGAAGCCTGCTCCAGGTGCACCCAATCCCAACTGCAACCCCATCCAATCTCCTAAATCAGTAACCCTTCTTTGTCTTACTGCCATAAGAGCATTCCCAGTTTTGTACTTTCAACCACAATTCCTCAGTGTTCACCTGGTTCCCCTCCCAACCCACCCACAAGTATGCTGGACCTCCAACCCACATTTCCCAATCTACCCACCTGTCAACGCTGTACCACCTAACCCAATAATATGACTACCCTCCTGCCCTATAACTTCAATATGCAGCTACACTCTTTCCCTTTACCATATATTACATTCCAAAGGGTGATGACTTATCACCTCATCTCTTTCTTTCTTGTAAACCTATATTCCAGACAATAGCTCTCTGAGACTGCCCAGATTCCTTAATTCATATCAGTGATATCATGTACTGTTCATCCTTCAATACCTGGCTTGATTCATTCAACATAAGTTCCTCAAGATTCATCCATGTTGTACCATGTGTTAGCACTTTATTCCTTCTTACAGCTGAGTAATATTCCATTGTATGTGTGTACCACATTTTGTTTATCCATTCATCTGTTCATGGGCACCTGGGTTGATTCCAACTTTTGGCCCTAGTGAATAATGCTACTATGAACATTGTTGTACATATATCTGTTTGTGATTTTGCTTTCAGTTCTTCGAGGTATATACCCAGCAGTGGAAATGCTGGATGATGTGGAAGTTCTATAGTTAGTTTTTGAGGAAATGCCAAACTGTCCTTCACCATGGATGGACCATTTTACATTCCCTCCAGCAGTGGATGAGGGTTCCCATTCCTCTACATCCTCTCCAAAATTTGTAGTCCACTGTTTTTATAATAGTTGCCATTCTAATGGGTAGAAGATGGTATCTCATTGTAGTTTTGATTTACATTTCCCTAATAGCTAGTGTGCTTTTTAGCTTTTTGTATTTTTTCCTTGGATAAATGTCTATTCAGGTCACTTGCCCATTATTTAAATGGGTTGTTTGTCTTTTTATTTTTGAGGTATAGGATTTATTTATATATGCAGGATATTAAGCTCCTATCAGATATATGGTTGCCAAATGTTTTCTCCCATTGGGTAGCCTGCCTTTTTACTTTCGTGATAACATCTTTGAGGTGAAAAGGTTTTAATTTTCAGGAGATAGCATTTATCTATTTGTTCTCTTGCTGCTTGTGCTTTGGGTGTGAAGTTCATGAAACCATTTCCTATTTCAAGTTCCTGTAGATGCATCCCTACATTATCTTCCAAGGTCTCTATGTCTTGGCTCTTATATTTAGATCTTTGACCATTTTTAATTGATTTGTGTATACGATGTGAGATGGTGTTCCTCTTTCATTTTTTGGATATGGATATCCAGTTCTCCAAGCACCATTTTTTGAAGAGACCATTTTCTCCCAGTTGAGAGGTTTTGGTGGTCTTGTGGAGTATCAGACAACTGTATATGCAAGGATCTATATCAGAACTCTCAATTTGGTTCCATTGGTCAGTGTATTAGTCAGGGTTCTCTCGGGAAACAGAATCAGCAGGAGATATCTGTGAATAATATGGAACTCTAAAAGAGTCTCTCACGCAACCGTGGGGACTCACAAGTCCAGGTTCCTCAGGCAAGCTGCAAACCACGGGCTCCAATGAAAGCCCGATGAAAGGTCGTTGATGAGTCTCTGGGAGAAGTTCCCTGTCCAACGACGAGCTGGGAAATTCTCCCTGAATGTTGAAATCACTTCCACTTTTAAGTCATTCAACTGATTGGGTAAAAGCACCACCCATTGATAATGTAATCTCCCTGATTGATGCAGAGGTAATGAGCCATCCACGCAGTAAACTCACTGGTGATTGAAGTCCATAAATGCTCTTGTATTACAATTAGCCCAGTGCTTGCTGGAACAAACACCTGGACACAACTACTTGGCCGAGTTGACACATTAGCCTAACCATCACAGTCCACCCCTTGTCAACTCGGCAATCATACACATTACTCTAAACCATACTTAGTCTCTAAGTAAAAAACAATAACAGACAAGTATACATATATATTTCCGCCTAACAATGTTAAACTCCCCTGCGTACAACCGGAAATGCATTAATTCCCTACAGAACAGGGTGCAAGTCCTTGGATGATAGTCACTCTTAAACTCGACATCCTTAAATATTATGATGTGGGATTAATACAACTTTTCATGATAGGGGAAAAGATTGGGGAAGAAAACAAAGAAATTCATTTTGTGTACATATACAATCATACTCATGATGAAACATGGAAGAAGGGTTCATGACCATTACAGTCCTCGTTTCTGTAACTGGTCACATGGTCAAAGTTCATATTTATCACTACCTTCTTCCACTACCCATTCCATGTTCCCGTTACCTTCAGCAAGCACTTCAGCTGGCCGTGGTTCTTTGCCTGGTGGGGTGACCCAAACTTTTATTCCCAAAGATTCTGGGCCATTGTTAGTCCTGCTTGAATTGGTTTGTTGCAATTTTCCTTTGACTTTAATCACAGGGCATGGCAGGACTAGGAGACGCCCTAGAGGATCCCCTGCATTTCAGGCAAACTCTTCTTTACCCCCATTATGTAGATGTAGTCCTATTTCCCCTTGATAGTCAGGATCAATAACCCCAGCCAATACAGTAATTCCCTTCTTTGCCTGTTGATTCACAGGTAAGAGGAGCCCAAAGTGGCCAGGTGGCAGTCTTAACTTCCAGTTCAATGGAATCACTGTTATGTTCCCAGGTTGCAGCACTCCTCCTCTTGGGACTAAAACCTGTAGACCAGCAGAGCTTAAGGTTTCAGGGACAGGAAGCAAAAATTTTCCTAGTGGGTCACTAGGGGTAATAGTGAATGGTGCCACTCCCATTTCCACCCCTTGATTCCTGGGCCCATGAATCCTGGCTATGGGAGAAACAGCACCATAGAGAGGAAGCTGATTCAGAGCATACACAGCGTCCTGGAGAACATTGCCCCAGCCCTGCAAGGTATTGCCACCTAGTTGGCGCCGTAATTGAGTCTTCAAAAGGCCATTCCACCTTTCTATTAATCCAGCTGCTTCAGGGTGATGGGGAACATGGTAAGACCAGTGAATTCCATGGGCATGTGCCCATTCCTGCACATCATTTGCTGTGAAATGGGTTCCTTGATCAGAAGCAATTCTGTGTGGAATGCCATGGCGGTAGATAAGACATTCAGTAAGTCCACGGATGGTAGTTTTGGAAGAAGCATTGTGTGTCGGAAATGCAAACCCATACCCAGAGTATGTGTCTATTCTTGTTAAAACAAATTGCTGCCCCTTCCATGATGGAAGTGGCCCAATGTAGTCCACCTGCCACCAGGTAGCAGGCTGGTCACCTCGAGGAATGGTGCCATATCTGGGGCTGAGTGTGGGTCTCTGCTGCTGGCAGATTGGGCATTCAGCAGTGGCTGTAGCCAAGTCAGCCTTGGTGAGGGGAAGTCCATGTTGCTGAGCCCATGCATAACCTCCATCCCTACCTCCATGGCCACTTTGTTCATGAGCCCATTGGGCAATGACAGGAGTGGCTGGGGAAAGAGGCTGAGCATTAGCCACAGAGCGGGTCATCCTATCCACTTGATTATTAAACTCTTCCTCTCCCGAAGTCCCCCTCTGGTGAGCATTCACGTGGGACACAAATATGTTCATGTTTTTTGCCCACTCAGAAAGATCTATCCACATAGCTCTTCCCCAGACCTCCTTGTCACCAATTTTCCAATCATGTTCCTTCCAGGTCCTTGACCATCCAGCCAAACCATTGGCAACAGCCCATGAATCAGTGTACAAACGCACCTCTGGCCATTTCTTCCTCCAAGCAAAATGAACAACTAGATGCACTGCTCGAAGCTCTGCCCACTGGGAGGATTTGCCCTCACCGCTATCCTTCAAGGATGTCCCAGAAAAGGGCTGCAGTGGCACAGCTGTCCACTTTCGGGTGGTACCTGCATTTCTTGCAGAACCATCTGTAAACCAGGCCCGAGTTTTCTCATCCTCAGTCAACTGATTGTAAGGGAGTCCCCAAGAGGCCAAAGCTGTGGGCTGGGAAAGAGAAGGTAACACAGCAGGGGTGGTGACCATGGGCATTTGGTCCACTTCCTCACACTTACTTGTGCCTTCAGGACCTGCTCGAGCCCTATCTCGTATATACCACTTCCACTTTATTATGGAGTGCTGCTGTGCACGCCCAACTTTATGGTTTGGTGGGTCAGACAATACCCAGCTCATGATAGGCAACTCAGGTCTCATGGTAATTTGATGGCCCATGGTTAAGCGTTCAGTCTTTACTAAGGCCCAGTAGCAAGCCAAAAGCTGCTTCTCAAAAGGGGAGTAGTTATCTGCAGAGGATGGCAAGGCTTTGCTCCAAAATCCTAAAGGTCTGCGTTGTGATTCCCCTATAGGGGCCTGCCAAAGGCTCCAGACAGCATCTCTATTTGCCACTGAAACTTCCAGCACCATTGGATCTACTGGATCATATGGTCCAAGTGGCAGTGCAGCTTGCACAGCAGCCTGGACCTGTCACAGGGCTTCCTCTTGTTCCAGTCCCCAATCAAAACTAGCAGCTTTCCTGGTCATTCGGTAAGTGGGTCGCAGTAACACACCCAAATGAGGAATGTGTTGTCTCCAAAATCCAAAGAGGCCAACTAAGCGTTGTGCCTCCTTTTTGGTCGTAGGAGGGGCCAGGTGCAACAGCTTATCCTTTACTTTCGAAGGGATATCTCGACAGGCCCCACACCACTGGACACCTAGAAATTTCACTGAGGTAGAAGGACCTTGTATTTTTGTTGGATTTATCTCCCATCCTCTCTCACGCAAATGCCTTACCAATAAATCTAGAGTCTTTGCTACTTCTTGCTCAGTAGGTCCTATCAACATGATATCATCAATATAATGGACCAGTGTGATATCTCGTGGGAGGGAGAGACGATCAAGGTCCCTGTGGACAATGTTATGACATAGGGCTGGAGAGTTGATATACCCCTGAGGCAGGACAGTGAAAGTATACTGCTGGCCTTGCCAGCTGAAAGCAAACTGTTTCTGGTGGTCCTTACTAATGGCAATTGAGAAAAAAGCATTTGCCAGATCAACAGCTGCATACCAGGTACCAGGGGAAGTGTTGATTTGCTCAAGCAATGATACCACATCTGGGACAGCAGCTGCAATTGGAGTCACCACCTGGTTAAGTTTATGATAATCTACTGTTATCCTCCAAGATCCATCTGTTTTCTGCACAGGCCAAATAGGAGAGTTGAATGGGGATGTGGTGGGAATCACCACCCCTGCATCCTTCAAATCCTTGATGGTGGCACTAACCTCTGCAATACCTCCAGGAATCCAGTATTGCCTTTGATTTACTATTTTGCTAGGCAGGGGCAGTTCTAGAGGCTTCCACTTGGCCTTTCCAACCATAATAGCCCTCACTCCATGAGTCAGGGATCCAATGTGGGGATTCTGCCAGTTACTGAGTATGTCTATTCCTATTATGCATTCTGGATCTGGAGAAATAACCACAGAATGGGTCCGGGGACCCACTGGACCCACTGTGAGATGGACCTGAGCTAAAACTCCATCAATCACCTGACCTCCATAAGCCCCTACTTTGACTGGTGGACCACAGTGACGTTTTGGGTCTCCTGGAATTAATGTGACTTCTGAGCCAGTGTTTAATAATCCCCGAAATGTCTGATCATTTCCTTTTCCCCAATGCACTGTTACTCTGGCAAAGGGCCGTAGGTCTCCCTGGGGAAAGGTGGGAGGAAGATTAACTGTATAAATTTTTGGCAGTTTAACAGGATCCTTCCCCAAGGGTAACCGGCCTTCCCCTCATTCAAGGGGCTCTGGGTCTGTAAACTGTCTCAAGTCTGGGAACTGATTAAGGGGCCGTGATTCTCTGCGTCTGTAATTAGAGTTAGGATTTTGTTCACTTGACCTAGAACTCTTCTGCTTATACAGATCCAGAAGAAATCTAGTAGACTGCCCATCTATTTCACTTCTGGGTACCCCATGATCTATTAACCAACGCCATAACTCCATGCGACTCAGACTATTCTGTGTGCTGTTTCGAATCTGTCTTTCATTGCGGTAGCCACGCCTACCTTGGCTTTGGCGATTAACTGCCGATACTTGACTTTTACCAGGCCTTGATCCAATCATCCCCATAATACTTAAGGATTCCAATTCCATTACAGCCCCCCCCCTACAGTAATATCTGGACTGCAGAGAAGAGCAACCACAGAGCTCTTCAGAGAAGACGGAGTTAGTCTTACAAATTTATTCCTCACAGTCCTGGTTAAAGGTGTGTCCTCTGGACATTCCTGGGATGGGTGGGCAGGTCTTAAGTGGTAAATCCATTCTAGCATTCCAATCTCTCTAAGCCTTTGAATCCCCTCATCTACTGTATACCATGGCAAATCAGGCATCTCAACATCAGACATGCTAGGCCATCGTTTGGTCCATGCTTCAGTCAGCCACCCAAACAAACTGTTAGAGCCCTTTCTAATCCCTTGAGCTACAGCATTGAATCCAGAATTTCTGCTTAGTGGGCCCATATCAATAAATTCAGCCTGATCCAACTTTATATTCCTTCCACCATTATCCCATACCCTTAGTATCCATTCCCACAGATATTCCCCTGATTTCTGTCTATATAAGTTGGAAAACTCATGCAGTTCTTTCAGAGTATAACGTACTTCCTCATGGATCACACTTTGTATTTCACCTTTGGGGGCTTGTTGTGATTTTAATCTAGTAATGGGTCTCAAAGACAAGAGGGGTGGGGGGTCTGGGTAAGGAGAAGGATTAGAGATGTCTTGCAGGCTACTGACCTGAGGGCATTCCTTTGCATTTTTTTCTGGTGAGACAGGATTATTCTCTTCAGGCAGGGGTTGGAAGACAGATTCCTCAGGGCAGACTGGAAGTTGGACCATGCATGCTGGAGTTAGGCTGGTACCTGCCTCAGGGCTGGGCGGAGGTCCAGACTCCCTGGGGCAGGCTGGAGGCTGGATGATACAAGGTTGAGAAGGTGTGGTCTCCACAGGCCAGGCCATCACAGGTTTATCTGGTAAAGTCTCAGCAGAATTTAGGGTTCCAATGTCCTCACCAATATTATCATCATCCCATATGTCTCCATCCCAATCCTCGGGGTTCCACTCCTTTCCAATCAATGCCCTCACTTTAATTGCAGAAACCCTGCGAGGTTGAGATTTTAGTTTCCTCTGTAATTCTGCTACTCGTACAATGAGAGACTGCATTTGATTCTCAGATATCTCAAGTCTGTGGCTACAGGAGACAAGATTTTCTTTCAAGGCACACGTAGAAACTTTCATATCATTCACACGGCATTTAAGTTTCAAAATTGAAGACTTTAGCTCATCCCTTTCTTTTGTAACTATATCCAGAGTATCTAGGAGGAGCCAGCCAACATCATTATATTTTTTTACTCCACAAAATTCTGTTAAAGTGTTGAAAACACTCTCACCCAGATCCTTGCTTCTTATAAGCGTGGAAGTAGGGGAATCCAATGATGCTATTTTGCGTATCTCTATTGCCAGCTCACGCCATGGACTGTTAGCAACCTCTTCATTATTGGAAAGGGAGTCATTAGTACCACTGAGTCCAATTAGAGTGGAGAGCCAATTAAAAAACTCCCAGAACCACCTCAGACATCCCATGTTTAAGACTCTGTTCCTCAAGAACCACTCCCGGTACCAGCTGTATTAGTCAGGGTTCTCTCGGGAAACAGAATCAGCAGGAGATATCTGTGAATTATATGAAACTCTAAAAGAGTCTCCCATGCGGCCGTGGGGACTCACAAGTCCAGGTTCCTCAGGCAAGCTGCAAACCACGGGCTCCGATGAAAGCCCGATGAAAGGTCGTTGATGAGTCTCTGGGAGAAGTTGCCTGTCCAACGACAAGCTGGGAAATTCTCCGTGAATGTTGAAATCACTTCCACTTTTAAGTCATTCAACTGATTGGGTAAAAGCACCACCCATTGATAATGTAATCTCCCTGATCGATGCAGATGTAATCAGCCATCCACACAGTAAACTCACTGGTGATTGAAGTCCATAAATGCTCTTGTATTACAATTAGCCCAGTGCTTGCTGGAACAAACACCTGGACACAACTACTTGGCCGAGTTGACACATTAGCCTAACCATCACAGTCAGTATGTCTATTCTTGTGCCAATACCATGCATTTTTGACTGCTGTACCTTGGTAATGTGATACCTCAAATTTCACTTTCTTTTACAATATGCCCTTGGCAATTCGGGGCTTCTTACCCTTCCAAATAAATTTTGTAGTTAGTTTTTCCAATTCATTAAAACATTCTTTTTTAATTTTTATTGGGATTGCATTAAATCTGTAGATTAGTTTGGGTAGCATAGACATCGTAATGATGTTTAGTCTTCCTATTCATGGACAAGGAATATTCTTCCATTTCTTTAAGTCTTCTTTGATTTCCTTTAAGAGTGTTGTGTAGTTTTCTGTCTCTAAGTCTTTTACATCTTTATTTAAATTTATTCCTAGGTATTTGATTCTTTTAATTACTATTATAAATGATATTTTTTCTTGATTTCCTTCTCAGTTTGCTCGTTATTGGTGTACAGAAATGCTACTGATTTGTGAGCATTGATATTATAGCCTGCAAGTTTACTGAACTCATTTATAAGTTCTAGAAACTTTGTAAGAGATTTCTCAGGGCTTTCTATGTATAGGATCATGTTGTCTGCAAATAGTGAAATTTTACTTCTTCCTTTCCAATTTGGATGCCTTTTACATATTTTCCTTGCCTCAGTACATGAGCAAGTACTTCTAAGACAATGTTAAATTATGGGCATCCTTGTTTTGTTTCCCATCTTAGAGGGAAAGTTTTAGGGTTTCACCATTGAAAACGATGTAGGTTGTGGGTTTTTCATGTATACCCTTTATGATGTTCCTTCTATTCCCATCTTTTGCAGTGTTTTTATCACGAAAGTGTGCTGTATTTTTTTGAATGCTTTTTCTGCATCTATAGAGATGAGCATGTTTTTTTTTTTTTCTTTAAATCAGTTTATGTGGTGTATTACATTGATTGCTTTTCTTATGTTGAACCATCCTTGCATACCTGGGATGAAACCCAGTTGGTCATGGTGTATAATTATTTTGGTATGTTGTTGAATGTAATTACCAAGTATTTTGTTGAGGATTTTAGCATCTAGGTTCATTGGAGATTGGTCTGTAATTTTCCTTTCTTGTGGTATCTTTGTTTGGCTTTGTTTTAGTAATGTTGGCATCATAGAATGAGTTAGGTAATGTTCCTTCTACTTCTATTTTTGGAAGAGCTTAAGCAGGATTCATGTTAGCTCTTTCTGGAATGTTGGGGAGAATTCCCCTGTGAAGCCGTTTGGTCCTGGGCTTTTCTTATTTGGGAGCTTTTTGATGACAGCATCTATCTCTTTACTTGTAATTGGATTGTTGAATTCATCAATTTCTTCCTTCATCAATGTAGGCTTCTTTTTTTTTTTTTTTTACTTTATTTTGTACATTTAATAATTGAAAACATAAGCAATTAAAAACTAAAAAGTAAACACAGATGAATAAATATATACATTTCTCAATTAAATGTAATGGATACATGTAAAATTTTTTTTTTGTGTGTGAATCAAACAATATACTACACAATATATTTGGTTCATAGTAATGCATTCATACAGTATTTGTCCTTTTGTGTCTGGCTTGCTTCACTCAACATAATGTCCTCCAGGTTCATCCATGTTGTCATATACTTTATGACTTCATTTCTTCTTACAGCTGCATAATATTTCAAGCCCACGCTGATGGGAAAAAACAGCCTCTTCAACAAATGGTGTTGGAAGAACTGGATATCTATAACCAAAAGAATGAAAGAGGACCCCTATCTCACCCCCTATACAAGAATTAACTCAAAATGGAACAAAGATCTAAATATAAAAGCCAGGAATACAAAACTACTAGAAGAAAATGTACGGAAACATCTTCAAGACCTTGTAGTAGGTGGTGGTTTCTTGGACCTCACACCCAAAGCACGTGCAACAACAACAAAAAAAATAGATAAATGGGACCTCCTCAAAATTAAACACTTTTGCACCTCACAGGACTTTGTCAGAAGGGTGAAAAGGCAGCCAACTCAATTGGAAAAAATATTTGAAAATCACATATCTGATAAGGGATTAATATCCAGGATATATAAAGAGATGTTACAACTCAACAATATAAAGACAAATGACCCAATTAAAAAATGGGCCAAAGTCTTGAATAGACATTTCTCCGAAGAGGAAATACAAATGGCAAAAAAACACATGAAGAAATGCTCAACATCACTCATGATTAGGGAAATGCGAATCAAAACTACAATGAGATATTATTTCACACCTATCAAAATGGCCACTATTAAAAAGACAGAGAACTACAAGTGTTGGAGAGGATGTGGAGAGATAGGAACACTTCTTCACTGTCGGTGGGAATGCAGGATGGTACAACCACTATGGAGGACTGTTTGGCAGTTCCTAAAGAAGTTGGATATAGACTTGCCATGTTACCCTGCAATATCACTACTGGGTATATACCCAGAAGAACTGAGAGCAGTGACACGAACAGCCATCTGCACACCGATGTTCCTAGCCACATTATTCACCATTGCCAAAATTTGGAAACAACCCAGGTGTCCATCAATAGATGAATGGATAAACAAACTGTGGTCTAATGTAGGCTTCTTGTGAGTTTCTAGGAATTTGTCCTTTTCCTCTAAATTATCATTCTTGTTTGCATAAAATGTTTCAAAGTATCCTCTTATAATACTCTTTATATTTGTGGGGTCAGTGGTGATATCCTCTTCCACATTTCTTATTTTGCATTTTTGCATCTGCTCTTTCTTTTTCGTTGTTAGTCTGGCAAGGGTTTATCAATTTTTTTGATCTTCTTGAAGAACCAGCTTTTGGATTTGTTTATTTTTTTCTAAAGCTTTTTTAATTTTCTATTTTGTTTAATTCTGCTTTAATCTTTGTTATTTCCTTCTTTCTACTACATTTGGGGTTAGTTTGTAATTGTTTTTCCAATTTCTCCAGTTGTGCAGTTAAGTCTTCAATATTGCTCTTTCCTCTTTTTTGATATATATATGCATTGATGGCTATGAATTTCCTTCTCAGTACAGCTTTGGCTGCATTACATAGATTTTGATATGTTGTGTTGTTTTTTTTTCATTTGTTTCAAGGTAGTTACTGATTTGTTTTGATATTTCCTCCTTGTCCCACTAATTCTCTAAGACTGTGTTGTTTAACTTCCGTATCTTTTTGCCTATTCTGGTTCTCTTGCCTTTAGTGATTTCCAATTTCATTCCACTATGGTAGAGAAATTTCTTGGTATAATCTCAATCTTTCTGAATTCATTGAGAGTTGTTCAGTGACCTAGCATGTGTTCTATCTTGGAGTATGATCCATGTGCACTCGAGAAGAATGTATATTCCACTCCATTTTTGTGTAGCATTTTATATATTTCTATTAAGTCCAGATCTTCTAATGTGTTATTCAGAGTCTTTGTTTCTGTATTGATCTTTTGTCAAGATGTTCTGTCTAATGGTTATAATGGTGTATTAATATCCCCCACTATAATTGTAGTGGCATCTATTTCTCCACTTGGTTTTTCCAGTGTTTGCCTCATGTATTTTGAGGTGCCCTAATTAGGTGCATGAACGTTTATGGTTGTTCTTTCTTCTTGAAAGATAACCACTTTTACTAATATATAGTGTTTGTCTTTGTCTCTTACAATAGTTTGCTGTTAAAGTCTATTTTGTCTCAAATTAGTATAGCTAATCCGGCCCTTTTTTGCTTATTGTTTGCTTTTAAAATACTTTTGCACCATTCACTTTCAGCCTCCTTGCATCCCTGGGTCTAAGATGGACTTTGTTTTGACAAAATATAGATGGGTCATACTTCCTTATCCATTCTGCCAATCTGCGAATCTTGACTGGTGAATTTAATCCGTTAACATTCAATGTTATTACTCTCAAGGAATTTCTTATATCAGCCATATTTTCTTTTGGTTTATGTATGTCATATGTTGTTTTTCTTTCTCTTTTGTGTCTTTCTAGTTATTCTTACCCTCTCCTACATCTCTCTCTTTTTTTTTCCTTTCAACCTGCAGAACTCCCTTTAGTATTTCTTGAAGGGCAGGTTTCTTATTGGCATACTCTCTTAATTTCTCTTTATCTGTGAATATTTTCAGATCTCCATCATTTTTGAATGCCATCCTTGCTGCATAGAGAATACTTGGCTCTATGTTTTTATTCTTTTAGTACCTTGACTCTGTCATACCACTGCCTTCTTGCCTCCATGTATTCAGATGAGAAATCAGTACTTAATCTTATTGAACTTCCCTTGTATGTAATAGTTCTCTTTTCTTTTTCTGCCTTGTGTATTTTCTCTTTGTCTTGAGTATTGGACAATACTTATATTTTGTTTGCCAATTTATCTCTTGGTAGACACTTGGATTTTTCAACCTTATGGGTATTGTGAATAATGCTATATACAAAAACAAATATGATTTTTAAGTTGATTTTTACTAATCAATATGGAAATAAGAATTGAATGTAGAAAATAAACTGACAATTATATTTCATATAATACTATGTTCTTGGATTTGCACATTACACATATTGTCATGTAAAACTGTAAGCTAAAATAAAAGAAGTAAAAGGATTATAATTATAATTGAATATAATTATGTTATTTTGGGGACATAACTTTCTTTAGATTCTTAGATAGAACCCAAAGTGTTAACTTTATGTAATTAAAGACCTGCATAACAGTAACATTGAGAATGACCTCCCAATAATTATTTAAAAGTCTCTTATCCATTGACTCTTTATTTTACTTTTTTTCTTTTCCCCCTTTTGATCTAATCTCACATCGCTAGGGCAGAGTTCAACCCTGGGAGTTGTGTTATGTCCCATGTTGTCTGGGAAAGCTTTATCTCTGAAAGCCATGTCCCACATTGCTAAGGAAAATTTTACCTCTGGATATAAAGCCTTGCCCCTTGTAGGGGGTGAAGGTTGTGAGTCTATTTGCAAAGATCGGCTTACAGACAGGCACATTTGAGCTACAAAAGAAGATTTTCAGGAGGTGGCTCTTTTAAATATAAGTAAACATAGTTTCATCATTACAGAAGTGAGTTTTAATTTTTAGGTGCAAACACCAAGTCTTGGCTTATTAGTATATGTCTTTTTATTAGTCAGGTTATTCCTGTAAGCATGACTATTTCCAAATGAAGTGGCCTTTGGTTTAGGCACCACAAAGGAAAACCATGTCTCAGGGAAAAGGTGATTTATTATGAGTGCACAAGGAACTGGAGGAATCATCCCAAAACTAGTTTAAAGTGAGAATGAGAGCCAGGATTTTTATATGCAAATAGAGAGGGTTGGGGAGAAGATAAACATGCAAAGAAAAATAGTGATGCCTGGGCTCTTGTGATGAGGGTACATACAATTTGCCAGTTCTGCATTATCTTAAGCATGTTCAACCTGTCCTTGGTTTAGGTGGCTAATAAACCACAGTTTAGATATTGTTCTACCAAGTGCTCAAAGATATCCATATTTTTGTTTCTGAGAAAAGTTACAGAATTACTGGTTAATAAGGTGCTCCTGACACCATTCTGTCTGTTTTTGCTTTGTGATATTATCTTATTCTTGTAAGCAAAACTGAGAAGCTCTGGTTAATAACCATCTGGGAACTAAGTGCAAAGAATAAACTCCTAAAATTAAATCAGTAGAAAACAGGATCAATTAGTGCATCAGAATTTTCAAAGCTGCTTAAGTTAAGAAATTTTAATAAGCATATTTTCCAGCTATCAAATCTACACTTGTCTTTATGTTCTTACTCTTAAGAGGATAGTTTTGTAAGCATTCCTTATATAAAGAAAATGGAAAAAGTCTCATCTTTTGTAGTTACTTCCTGCTAATTAAGGGCAAAGAAAATATTCATAATATTTTGGAGGCTGTTCTAGACATAAATTCACTAAGACAATATTGACAACAGAAAGGCAAGCATATTGCAAGCAAAATAAAGGCAATACTAAGGGAGCCATTCTTTTTTATATCATATGCAAGTTTATTAACTACCCAGAAGATGAATCAAATTTGACAATATTTTAATATTTTCAATATCATTCTGCATATGATCCAGTATAGAGGAGATATATGTATCATGTATGTAGATACAGCACTTAATACAGCACAATATACTCTTTGAGATGCAGTTAATATATCTAAGGTCTAGGTTTTTCAAAACCATACATGTTGTCTCTCTATGGGAGGAGGTCTCAATGCCAATTGAATGTGTTTATATCCTGCTTATTTTGCTCTGGCAATTATTGCTCCAATGGGTAAATCTTTCACATAGGCTGTATATGCCAGCACCATTGGTCCTCAAGAGCAATCAATCTCTGGCTGGCAGAGTCAGAGTCTGAAGCAGCAACATATTTCTATCTACTTCAGGAGTATGACCAGGAGATGTGGCAGCTATTTTTATTGTTTAAAGGGTAATAGTGACTGATCTAGCCAATAACTCAAATGAAGAGACATCATGCACAGCAATGATGGCTTGGTTTAAATTCACAAGAGACTCTGACAAGACTGAAGACCATTTCTTTTATTTTTATACACTTTCTAAACATTTTTCATTTTTCATTCAACTTATAAGATATGAAAATATATACCTAGATCACTTAGACTAGAAGAAAATAAAACTCTTTTAACTTGGAACAGAAAAAATAAGTTTTCACTATTTGCAGATGACATGAATCTATATATAGAACATCCTGAAAAATCAACATCAAAGCTACTAGAGCTAATAAACAAGTCCAGCAAAGTGGCAGGATAAAAGATCAACATGCAAATATCAGTAGAGTTTCTATACACTAAAAATGAATATTCTATTTACAGTAGTAACAAAATAATCAAATACCTATGGATGAATTTAATTAAGAATGTATAAGACTTCTACACAGAAAACTACACAACATTGCTATAAGCCATCAAAGAAGACCTAAATAAATGGAAGGACAGTTCATGTTCATGGATTGGAAAATTAAATATAATTAAGTTATCTATTTTACACAAACTGATTTACAGTTTCAAGGCAATCCCAATAAAATTTCCAACAGTATTATTTTGCAGTAATGGAAAAAGCCAATTATAACATTTATTTGGAATGGTAAGGGGCCCCAAATAGCCAAAAACATCTCAAAGAATAAGATCAAACTTGGAGGATTAATGCAACCAAACTTTAAATAATATTACAGAGATGAAGTGCTCAAAACTGGATGGTATTGGCACAAGGATAGACATAGTGAACAATGGAACAAAATTTTGAGTTCATAAATAGACCTATACATCTATGGACAACTGATGTTTGTCAAAGATGCCTAGTCAACTCAACTGGGACAGAATATTATCTTCAACAAATCGTGTTGGGAGAACTGGATACCATATACAAAAGAATTAAAGAAGATCCTTATGTCACACCCTATACAAACATTAACTCATAATGGATCAATGACCTAAAAATGATAGCATAGATCAAAAAACTCCTAGAAGATAATATATGGAAGCATCTTCAAGATCTTGTGGTAGGCAATGATTTCTTAAAATTTACATTCAAAGTGTAAGTAACAAAATTAAAAAATAGTTAAATGGGACCTCTTCAAAATTATAAACATTTGGGTTTCAAAGAAGTTTATCTAGAAATTGAAAAGGCAGCTTACTTGATGGAAGAAATTATTGGAAGCCACATATCTTATAAGGATCTAACATCCAGCATAAATAAATAAATCCTACAACTCAACAATAAAAAGACAAATGACCCAGTTGAAAAATAAGCAAATTATTTGAACAGACAATTTTTCCAAAGAGGAAAAAAAGTGACTAAACAGCACATGAAAAGATGCTTAACATCACTAGCTATTAGGGAAATGCAAATGAAAACTACAATGAGATATTATCTCATGCCTGCTAGACTGCCTGCTATTAAAAAACAGAAAGATACAAGTTTTGGAGAGGTACAAGTGTTGGAGAGGAGTTTTAAAAAAGGAACACTCATTTATTGCTGGTGGGAATGTAGAATGTTGTAGTCACTATGGAAGACATTCAGGCAGTTCCTCCAGCAGCTAAATATAGAATTGCTATATAATCCAGCAATCCCACTACCAGTTATACACCTTGAAGAACTGAAAGCAGTGACACCGACATATACAAACACAGTAATGTTCATAGCAACATTATTTTTACTCTCCAAAAGACAGAAGCAATCCAAGCATCTATCAACAGATGATTGGCTTAACAAAATGTGGTATATGCATACTACAGAATATTATTCAGCTTTAAGGAGTAATGTAGTACTGATGCCTGCAGCAACATGGCTGAAACTCACAGATTTTATAATGAGTGAAGGATGCCAGATACAAAAGGATAAATATTGCATGATGTCACTGATATGAACTAAGTATAGTGAGTGGACTCATAGAGGTAGAGTTTGGAATGTAGGTTACCAGGAGGTAGAATGAGCAAAAAGAATGGTGAGCTGATGTTTAATCTATGCAAAATTAACTAGGTTGATTGAAATAGTATGGAAATGGACTGAGGTGAGGGTGGCACAGTGATGTGAGTGTAATTAACAGCAATGAAATATGTGTGTTTGAATATGGCTGAATGTGAAATTTTAGGTTGTACATTTGCTAGAAAGAAAGATAAAGTATAAAACAGAGGATTGTATAACACAGCAGACTGTTTTGAGCAAAGATTGTGGTTATTAATACAAATGTAAGATATGTCTTTCAGGAGCTATAACAAATATATCTCACTAGTACAGGGTGTTGATGGTCAGATGGTATATGGAGAAAAACACAGTTAAATCATTCTTTTATGGGATAAAATATATTCTTGTTGCCATAGGTGTGTTTTCTGGATAGACAGTTGCCTGCATGATAGCTAACAAAATATTAAACTTTCCTCCTGGTGAATTCTTGCTCTTTATCTAATAAGATTTCAAACTCTGAAATATATAAGCCTTGCCTAATCAAAGAAAACAGGCCAATAAGCCAAGCCCTCGATGTTAATGCTTGCACTTATGAATCTTGTTTCAGTAATAATGAAACTAAGACTAATTATAATTAATGCCTCAGAGTTTAATCTTGAAAACCTCCTTGTTTCTCAAATGTGTCCTCCCTAAGCCAAGTTCTGCAAAAAAAAAAAAAAAAAAATACACCCCTCCTGTCTTGGCAGAGGACATGACTCCCAGGGATAAGCTTCCTGGCTCTGAGGGATTATTGCCAAGTGTTAAGCAACAATGCATTTGTATAAAGACCTTGACCAAATTTTTCAAATATTAAATAAAACAAAGGCTTTATGGCTAAGAGATTTCAAAGTGAGTTGGGTGTTCATTCCAGAGGTTATGTTTATGCATGACTCAGGTGGATTACCCAAATTTCCACAGTAAACAAAGTCCCAAACCAATGTGTTCCTCAGGGCTCTATGGACATCTAGACACACTCATTGGACTCTATCTGGGAATATAAGAAAATCTATTTCCCCAATATAACATATTTATACTTATTTATCATTCCCATAATCGTGATTCTTCTACTCCTTTCATTTGAATCTATGATTTTCAATGTACCTGTTAAATCTATTTCTCAGAGACTTAAATTTTCACATTGTTCATTTGCCAGTTGAGCCCTGAATCTCAGCAGAGCTGCAGCCAACTCCTACTCTCCAGTTCTTTGGCATTATGTTAGACAATAACAAAACAGTGATGATGAACTGGTCCCATCTCCAAAACAAGGAGTATCTACAACTGCAAGCAAAACAACTTCTTTCCTCTTCCCCATAATAGCTAATTCCACTCTCAGCCTGAAGCATTTAATTGTACATCATTCTAAATCCCTCAAGATTGAGGAATGAACATAAAGAAGGGGAAAGTGTAACCACATACCAAGCCAGATTTATTGTTATGATAGTTATTTTCTCATGTTGAAGGAGTAATTTGTAACATTGATATAAAAAAATCTATTTAGAAAATGTTTTGACAAAAGGAACTTAGCCTTCAACCTGCAACTGGTACAATGACCTACAATGCTCATTATGGCTCAACACATTTTATATTGTATAAGATCAAGTAGTGCATGAACATCACAAGCTTTATATTATCAAAAAGCAATAATCTTAGTAAAAGTCTGATTTTTTTCACATTCCTCCAATGCCTGGCATATATCCTTATATTTTCAATATTTTGAAATTGAAGACATTGTCATAAAAATGTTTTAAAACTGATATGTTCCTACATGGTCTGTCTGTATTGTTGGTTCCTCAGCAAAGGCATCACTACTCATTTTCTTACCAGGTAAGCATCTTAGAAAATTTGAGAGATACATCTCTGAAACTTTGTTTGAATGAATATGCCCTTAATGTGCACCATCTATTGATTTATATTTAAACTTATATTGTACGTTGAATTATTATCCAAGGTATTCTCCTCCACATATTTGAATATGTAGATACATTCTTATCTAATCCTCAGGTCCTGAAAAAACCTATTACTATTCTGATTATTCTTCCTTTGGGTTTTCTCTACAAATTGGTGCTTTATTTTATAGATTTCTATATCTCTGCATTGATATTTCTGAGTGTATCCTTTTAATTAATGTACCTTTAATTAATTTGAGCATCCCTATATAAGAATTTTTCCCCAGAATATGAATTTGTAATTTTTCACTCACCAATTTCATTTCCTTTTCTGTTTCTGCTTCTTCACAAGGACTTAGCAAGAGGATCTATGACTTCAACATCTGATAACCTATTGTTACAGCAGTTTATTAGCACAGACCATGGAATACACAGTCAGGACTTTTGTCCTGCAAATTTAATAAATGGATGGATTAGAGGCTAGCTACCTAGGTACCTGGACAGAATTAAAGACAGATAGATGGATATAAACCAGATTCTTTTTTATCTTAGGGTTACAAAAGCATTTATTTCTTATATATTTTCAACGTATCCATGATTAATTTTATCCTGTAAAAACTGTTTCTTCAAATCCTTAAAATATCCCTAATGGTCTTTTTAAAGCATGAAATTATACATATATACATACAATATTCATTAGAAATCGAGATCTCTTTAATATGTGATTTTTTTCATAGCAATATACAGAGGTAAAATCACCCTTTGTCATTTAGAATATATTAACTAAAGATTTTGAAATTTCCCAAAGGTTTTTTTTTTTAATTTTTTTTATTGTGGGTAAAAATCAAAATTCTCACAATACATAAAACATTTGCAAAATGATATATAAATATATATGCATATATGTGTATTTGCTTACAAAAATGTTATTTATATATATATATATATACATATATTTTAAGTGGTGCATATCTTTGGTGTCCCCATAGGACTCTCAAACTATAACAAAGTATCTGCCACCATAGCTGCAGAAAACATTGGTGCCCTTGCTAGTATTTCCCAAAAGTGCAACAGAATTATAGGTATTTAGGATTTTCAATGGTTTTAAAGAGTGTCCAGAGTCCCTCAAGAAAACAAAACTAAACAGAAAACATGATCAGAAATTATTTGTAAATTATATAAAATTATATTGTGCAATATTACAAGCAATATCAGGTAGTACACTTTGCATGTGTTTTGCTGACCGTTATATTTTGGGTGCTATATTTCCATGAAAATGATGTTATTGCTTTATTAGATGCCTTGCTATCATTTTCCCTCATAATCGTCTCCAGATGATGAATCTACCCAGATCTTCTATGTATTTTTATTCACTGTGAATTATTGCCATATCAGGGAATTTTTGTAGCCTCTACCAAACTGAGCAATCCGATTTGCCCAAAATATATATAAAAGATTGAGAACATGGAGTTATGATGAAAGAATGTAAAGATCTTCTGAGGCTTTGTGAAATCCTTGCTGAGGGTCCCCCGATCTGGTGAAGTAAAAAATGCCCTTTACTAACTCAAGTCATGCTTTCCAGATATGACTTTTTATCTGTGCTCACCAATCATTCCCTACAAACTGTTGGAACTATATTGATATTATGCAGGGTTATGAGGAGATTTCTATTTTTGACCCTTCATTTCTAAGTTTTTCCTTGGGGCTTCTTAATTTCTCCCACATCCTCATAATATCCTGATTGCCAACTATTAATCAGAATTTTCAGAGCAATGGCAGGTTTGCTATTTTTCTCCACCATGCATGTGGGGTAAGTAACTCACGATATAAAGGATACCTAATATTACTGTCATATGCCATGATCAAGGATCTTTTCATGGCACTTTTGATAAGGGTCCAAGTCTGGGATGCAACCATGTTACTTGTTTTCTTTTTAAAATCCATTCCATTTTTTTTGTCTTTAACTTACTATACTTGTCAGTTGTTGTTGTTGTTTTTTGCTGTTGATAACTTTAAACAATATATGATTTTCCTTCATGCAACAATATTAGTCCAAAGACTTAGAAAAAATTATTAAGGTGAAATCATTTATATATATTGTAATTTAAATAAATTAAAATTACACTCTGACATAAAATTGAAAATGTACTGAATCACCAGTGCCCTGTGAAACTTGTTGAAAACCTCTGCTTTTTAAGTTTTATGAAAAAATTCTTTGCTAACTTTATTGTTAATAAGCACTATTGCAAATTTAATAATCTCAAGAGAAAAGCAAAATAATACTTACCAATGCTTCATTAAAAAATGTAGGGGATTCCCATATACCCTACCCCCTACCCCTCCACCACTTTTTCCCATTAACAACAACTTTCATTAGAGTGGGAAATTTGTTACAATTGAACACATATTGAAGCATTGCTGCTAACCATGGTCTATAGTTTACATTATAATTTACATTTGGCACTGCACAATTTTATAGATTTTAACAAAATGTATAATGGCTTGCATCTGTTACAGTAATAGCATGCAGGGCAGTTCCATTGACCCCAAAATACCCCATGTTACACCAATTGTCCCCTCTCCTTCCCCTTGGAACCTCTGATGGCCACATCCTTTATATCAATGATACAAGTTCTTCCATTGGTAAATAATAATAAGTCTACTTTAGTCCATAGTTGCATTCCCCCCCCCCCCCTTATGTTTGTTCATTCCTCAGTCTTGAGTATTTGGTGACGGTGATGCCTACTCTGTTTCTGATTGAGAGGGGGCTTAGATCCCATGGGGCAGATGGCTGGAACCATCTTGCTTGCCAGGTACTCTCTGGTTTGGGGGTGGATGTTGCCCCTCATCTCTTTTTGTTAGTTGTCCTGGGCAAGTCCAGTGAGCTGGAGTGTAGGTGTTGCAAATCTGCTGTGATTCAGGGCTCAATTGGCATATGAACAGACCAAAAATTTAGGTCTCTGGGACATATATTTAAAGAGTATAGTGTTAATCATAGGTTCAAATAAAAGAGAAGAGCCATGGGTGGAGAAATTATAAATTAATCTAAGTGTTACAATAAGCAGCTTATATTATAAAGTAAAGCCCACTGACAGGGTGCTGAGTTCCTGAGATTGTCTGCCCTTCCTATAGTGTCTAGATGTCTCTGGAGCCCCAAGGAGCCCCACTGTTTGAGGCACTGTTTACTGTGGTAGTCAATGAGATCCTGCTGTGACATGCATAAGCTCCATGACCTTCTGACACACTTTGAAACCTCTTAGCCATAAAAACTCATTTTTATTTAATATTTACCCCTTTTGGTCAAGGTCTTTTACCAAAGGCATGGCTAGTGGTGCTGATCCTCTATCTTAGGAGAGTTTTACTTAATTCTTCACTCTTAATTGAATATACTTAAAGAGCTATTGGGCTCTTCAAAAATGTACATGCCAACCATTACTAGGCTTTGAGAGGGATCTTTCAAAGGATAATATCCCCCTTCTCCTCCCTCCACATCCTTCCTGACTGAGGGAAACTGTTCACTTAACTAAATATTATTGTTCTCCAGGAAGAGTGTCATAAGCTCAAGGTTCCGTTTTAGTCATTTCTGAAGATGATGCCCTGGTAAATACTATTCCTTGCTGTGGACCTCACATTTCTTCCAGAGGAGGGGTCACGTGACTGTTGATAGTCATGGTTCCAAACAATATCTTTATGTGTTGGCTTCACCATCATTAGCAAGAACAGTTATCCCTCTGTGGCATGAACACAGAGAAGGAAGTGTTAATGTTCTTTACTTGATTCCCAATGAGTAAATATCAGCACCCAGTACGTTTATGTCCCCTTAATATGTTCCCAAACTCCTCCATTTATATCTAGAGCTGTGTGTCTTCTGAAGATAACTTGTGTATCAGGTTATTTTGAAAGAACTAAAGGAAGGAAGGAAGGAAGGAAGGAAGGAAGGAAGGAAGGAAGGAAGGAAGGAAGGAAGGAAGGAAGGAAGGAGATACATCTATAGTCACATGTATTTATGAAGTGTTGCAAACTGTTGCCCTCAGAATAATTTGGTTACTAAGCCTGAATGGAATTCAAGGGAAGTGTGTGTGGAAGCTCAAAACATTCAATATAAACTGAACTACAGAGCTTGGGAAGAAGGGGGAAAATGGTGTGACACTTCATGGCACTGAATTTGTCTTTTTGTCTGGCTTCAAAAGTGGCACTTTTTCAGGAGGAGAGAGCCTGATTAGCCTGGGCTGGTTCACATGTCCAACAGTTTGGGAGAGGGAAGAAAATTTGAGCACTCTGATGGAAAGTCCCAGCTCAAGCTTCCAACTTGTTCCCTAGAGGAGAAATGGGCAGCTTTACCAAAAGGGGGAGAAAGAATCCTGGGAGGAATAAACAACAGGTATCTACAATACACTACTTTCTCCCTTGGTAGTGTCATGGTGCACAGTAGTTCTGAATATTCTCATCAGTAAAGATCTATTCAACTACATGTAACCTGACCCTCTCATAGTTTTTTGCTGTTTATGTAATGTCTATTAACGTTAGGAGAAACTAGTACTCCTTTGAATATACTTAGGAATTGCTGATTTATATATTTTGGGCATCACACTTTAATCTTTTTTGGATTTTTCCTATACTCTATTACTATTTTCTAATCATTGATAGAATTAACCTCACAATTGTTCATATTTTAGAATATCGGCTTTTATGGGTAACATGGGCGTTTGCTTCTTAATCACTTTGGATAAAACAAATATTTCTAAAGGCCCTGCTTTAGGGCCTTCATTTTCTTTTTCTCATCAGTGCCATTATGCTGGTCAATGCTCCTCTCCACCCATTTCTGAAGTCTTTCTCATTTGGAATGTCCTTTGTATTCTCTGGCTCACCCTGATCTCAGATCCTAGTCCTTACCCACACATGGTTCCTCACAAAGCCTTCTTTCTTATGACTTTCTGGTTTTCTAATTGTTGTTGACCTTGAGCCTTTCCTTGCATTTCAATTGGACATATTGTATAAATACTGCCACTCACAAGATGGCCCATGCCTGTCCTCCATCTCACTCTTATAATCTATGTCTCAGTCTGAGTGTGACAAGAAAGAGGCTCTGTATTTATTTATTTATTCTTGGTATAGAAATAGCAAAATAAGTCAAAAATGGCATAAGCATAGCATTCAAGCTTAGGTATTGTGAGTATCCACAGGTACAGACAATTTAAATATCTGGACATTAAGTCACCCTTGTTTATATCTATAATAGCACATTCTGCTATGCTAATTAAGTTTGAGATGACATCATTTGTTGGGCTTCTCTAGAGATGTGCTGAAATTGGGAATGAACACTGACTCTTTGTTGAAGCTTGATTTTTGTCTGTGTCACAGGTAAAGGATATTGGTGATCCAGAGGAGCTTTTTACCAGTACCAGTACTTTGCTCTCTTATACCTTGGGCCATTGTATTATTCCTTTCATTTCTAGTACTTTCTAAACACTTAAAACTAAAAATTTCTATATTCAAGTGAAGGTTTTTCTATGTAAAGTTATTGGGCATGGGGGCAAGTCTCAATACTGCCTATGTAGGAAGCTGAGAATCATCTACAATTTCTTCCAATACTTTTTATACATGATGAGGTAGAATAACCTCACTGAACTGAATTATCCTTCCATGGTATGTTTCAGTGAATACCATAATATTTTAGAACAGCTTGAGTGATTTTTAATGCCAAAAACATCAGCAAGAAATACAAATGTTATAAAATATTGAAACAATACCATAAAAAAGCTCAGGATCATAAATACTTTACTTTACAAGGTCTCAGAGGTCAACAAAGCAATACTATGGAAAATTAAAATGCTCTGTATGAGACCCTTTCAGGGGAAAAGACACAAGCATACACAGTTAGTGGTTTACTATCAAAATGCAGAAAACTGTTCTCCAAATATATTTAAGGCTGATTAACAAAGAAAAAAAAATAACCATTTTCTGGGAGTAAAAATTTATGAAGTTATTCATCTGCATGTTTCTTTATTTGGTTTTAATTATAATCTAATTAAAGGAGAATTACAGCCTGTGATAGAGAGATGACTTTTATATAAATTATGTCCTTAACCACACAAAGGAACACGACGTGCAGATAGAAGTGATCTGAGGATTTGGATTTGGGCAGTTAAGGTATCAGAAACTTTTGACCAGTTAAAGTATCAAAATGTATCAAAAACTTTTGACTAAGAGCAGAGGCTTTGAATCTGGAAACTTCTTTTCAGTCAAGGGCTCTTTAAGCAATGGTGCCACAGGTATAAAGTCTATCAGAAGAAAGAAAAAATCTTGTAATATTTGTACACAGAGCTATGAAAAGCTGGTCTTCACTCATTCTGTGTTACTCAGATGTGTGCTGGCTCCTAATGGACCTGCCCACCACAGGTTAAATCTTCCTATCCACTGTTTTCCTGTGTGGTGTGTCAACTTTAGATGAAGTCAGTGAATCCATGGAAAAATAATCCAACCTGATATGTCTAATAAGAACATGTGGCCATGGCCTTGGCCTTGGTCTCCTCTCTCTTCCTGTTCTCAGTGCTGCTGCTCATCATGGTGTGGCTGTGCAGGAGGAGCAGGGCAGCCTCTTTCCAGGCCCCTCGGTGGACGTTAGCGGCACTGGAACCCTGTCCCAGGGCTACCAGCATAAGGTGTGTCTGATGGGACACTCTGAGAGTAATGAATTCAAATTCTGTCTTCTTCAAACTTCTGGGCAGGAACCTGGGAGGAAAACAGAAGGAAACCCCACCTTCCTGAGCAGTTTAGGTAACTGAAACTTCCTCACTGAATATATTAGTTTTGACTCCTTCACTATTTCTTTCTCTTTTTTTTTTTTTAACCGTGTAATAATCTGTAATTCTATTTTCTTCTTCTTTTTTCTCTACTATTTTCCTTGCTAACATTACCAATATTACTCCTGACTTATTGGCTAGGTTGCTGTGTAATTGTTTTTCCAATTATTCCATTTTAGTAAAAACGTATGCCAGGAAATTTCACAATGTGGATGTTTGGTTATAGCTGTGCTTTTTTTTTTTTTTTTTTTTTTTTTAATACGGCTATCTGTTGTTGTCTAGGGCATCTTATGTTTTCAGAGCCTTCTGTATTCTATCAAGCCTCTCTCTCCCCATCTGCTCAATTATCTTTTTGGATTGCTCATTTCCACCTTAGGTAGCTTGCTTCATAGTACTGCGGTATCAGTTAGGTCCATTATTTTATTTGCTTCATTTTAAAAAGTTTATCAAAAAGTTTGAAATATCTGGCCAATTGATAAATATTTTTTGGTATGGAAAATTTTTATTAAATCATAATAACTGTGAGAGGAAAACAGGAGGAAGTGGGTTTTGGCAGGGGAAACCATTTCTTCCAGCCCACCTAGAAGCTCTGAAGCACTGATAGCCCTTTAGAGGTGGCCCACATTTGGCAGAAACAACTGGGCCCTTATACTATGGCCCTACTCAGCCATTGACCAGGGACCACTCAGAGACGAGTACTACTTCCTCTCAAAAGCTGAGACAGATCCTGAAGGAGCTAACAGCTGAAGCATGCAATACTCTTGGCAGCTGGGCAGCAAGTGCTTTCCTGAATGGAGATCTGAGCAGGCACCTCCATGTCTACCAAGATGGTCATTGTGTGGAGTGCTGGCTGAAAATGATTCTGAGGAAATGTTGGAACTCAATGGGCAAAGGCAAACAGATGTTATAATTGATTTAGTCTTTGTTCAAGGATGTTGAGCAAGGAGGAAAGGCCTGCTTACCAGGAAATTACACTACTAGAATAGAATGTCTCCAAAATCTCCTTTGTCTCTGACAAATTTAGTTCTTTGGTTCCTTCTTCAGCAGTTTCTTTCAGACCCCAAGCTGACAAGATGTCCTGACCCTAAGACCTTGCTGCTCCCTTCAACATAAAACTGTCTGTGCTACCTCGAGAGGGAGAAAAGCATTCAAATAACAGAAAGCTCCAAACTCATGGAATTATAGCCCACTGTCCAAAGCCCCACTCTCAGCTTTTGCTCTGTGTGTCCTTTTCATAACCTCTTCCAAGGCTAGGAGTTTCATAGCCACCTTCAGAATGTCAGTCCAGTCTTTATAAAAAAAGTAGTTGCTTTTCTGAGTGTTTACCCAATTCCTGGGTTCCCTGAGAGTGTTCTGGAGATGAGAGGTCCAAAATGAGTCTCACTGGACTAAAATCAAGGTATGACAGGAGTGTATTTTATTTTTGAGGCTCCAGGGGAGAATCCATTCCTTTTCCAGCTTCTGGATGCTGCTTGCATTCCTTGGTTTGTGGCTTCCTTCCACAAATGATATCACTTTTACCTCTGTTTCCAGCACCACAAATACTACTTCTCTTTCTCTGCTTCCATCATCATATCACCCTCTCTGACAATGACCCTCCTTCTTCCCTGTTATGAAGGCCCCTGTGATTACATTGGATCCATCAGCATGATTCAGGCTAATCATCCAATCTTAAAATCCTTAACTCAATCACATCTTCAAAGTCCCTTTTGCCACATAAGATAACATGGCAGGTTCCAGGGTCTAGGATGTGGACATCATTGGATAGCCATAATTCAGCCAACCACAGTGACCCTGCAGCTGCAGAGATCATTTCCATCTTGATTCTGTAAGGTTGCTTGTTGTAGTCTCATGTGGCAGAGATAATGTCTCTTCCTAGGCACTTGGGAAAAACATGTTCCTTGACCCCTTTGCAATTAGGCTGCGGAAAATGGAGGATTCAGGCCAATGGGATGTATTCAAAAGGAAGGTAAGCCCATGCTTCTCAAGGTATGGTCTATGGGACAGCAGCATCACTATCACCTTAGAATTTCCTAGAAATGCATATCCCAAGCTCCATCTCAAACATCCTCAATCAGAATCCTCATTAACAAGATTCCACGTGATTCTGATCCACATTAAATTATGAGAAGCACTGATGTAAGCCACTTTCAACCATGGCACTTAAAACACAGTGCAAAATCCGGTCCTCCATCTGTCTCTTTCTCTATTGCCATGACCTTAGAGGCTAAGAGTTCTAGGTTAGTGGAGCTACAACATGGAAGAGGGTGGCCAATTGATTTTAGACAAAGGCACAAAGGCAAATCAATAGACGAAGAAGTGTCATTTTAAAAAATGGTTCTGGAACAACAGGATGTCCATATGTAAAAGAAAAAATAAAAAATAACCTAGCCTCATCCTTGGCAGCTTATACACAGACTAACTCAAAATGACCCACAGACTTATATGTAAAACCTAAAGCTATTAAATTCCAAGTAGAAAACATATTTTTGTTACATAAGATTAAGCATTTTTTTTTTTTAGGTATGTCATCGAAAACACAATCCATAAAGAAAACAAACAAAAATTTGGACTCTATCAGAATTAAAAATTTCTGCTCCTTGAAGGATAGCATTAAGACAATGAAAAGCTATTGGTTGAAAGAAGATTTTTGCAGAATAGAACTGTATTCAGAATATAAAAAGTACTTTCAAATCACAATAAAAAAAATACCCCTTCTAAAAATATGGGAAAAGGTTTTGAGTGAATATATCACTAAAGAAGATATATGGATGGCAAAAAGGACATGAGAATATGTTCAACATCACAGGTCATTAAGGAAATTTAAGTTAAATCTAAAATGTGATACTACATGCCTATGAAAAATTAAACCTGAAAAAATCCACTGTTTGTTGGAATGAAGAGCAATGGAAACTCTCATACTTTGCTGGAGGGAATGTAAAATGCTACAGCCAAACTGAAAAACAGTTTATCAGTTACTAATATAGCTAAAAATATATTTACTATATCACCCATCAATTTCATTCCAAAATATTTACCTAAGAGAAAACTGATGTTCATAAGCAAACTTTTATATAATGTAATATAGTGGCTTTATAAATAATTGGCAAAAACTGGAAACAACCCATTTTTTTAAACTAGTGATTGGATAAACAAACTGTGGTGATTACATACAATGGAATAAAACAACAGTAAAACGGAAGGAACTGTTGGTACATCTAATAATATGGATGAATCTCACAGGCATTAAGCCAAATGAAAGTAGCCAGATTTGAAAGGCTACAAACTGTGATTCCATTTATATTACATTCTAGGAAAGGCATAGCTATACGGACAAAAAAAATGGATCATTTGCTGCCATTCGCTGGGGTTTGAGGAATGGAGTAATCACAAAGGGGCATGAAGAAATTTTGAGGGATGATAGACTCATACTGTATTTTGATCATCCTGGTAGTTACACATATGGGTGATAGAACCACACTGTATTTTGGTTGGGTACATAAATAAGTGCATGTGTTTATCAAACCCATAAAATCTTACACTAAAAAGGGTCATTTTACTACATGTAAATTATAGCTAATAAACAAAGTACTTTAGACCAACTCAAGCAGTTTGTTGAATCTGTCATTAGAGTCAGTCACTATGATAATAGAGACTTGAGTCTATTATAATTTGTATTTTACCAGGGCATTAGTTTATATGGATCATACTCATTGAATACCTTTTTCTGGGACAAATATATGTTTGCTTGTATATGTTGTTTGTGATGGAATGTTGGGGACAGAGTGTTGAGGCAATGGGGGTGGAAGAATATAACAGCAAATCTGTTGCTCACTTCTCTTTGCTCCTGTATTGCTATGTTTTATATATACATAAATAGTTTGGGTAGCCATTTTAATTCTTACAAACAATGATTTAACTTACATCCATAGTCATGTAGCCACGGACACACACACAAATACACACACACACAGTAAAGTCTTGACTTCCTCTTCAATATCATCTCCCATTTCTCCCCCATCTTCTGTCAATAATGAATAACTCAAAAATTCCCTAATGGGCTATGCATACCATGCCACTATTTCTTTTTACTCACTTGAGATCTTCCTGGATTGTCCTTGTCCTACTTATCTGACTGGTAAACTCCTCCTTATTTATTTACATTTTAAGAACTAAATTAAACTTTATGTCCTCACTGAAGCTTCCTGCTCCCTCAAGGCAGTCACCAATCAACTTTGTTCTGAGTTATTATGCTTCCTCCATTCTGTCACTTCTAATGCCTTCATGTGCTTGATTACAGTTATGTTTATTTTACCTAATAAATAGCAAATTACTGAGTAAAACTCCTTGTTTTAGAAGTTTTCTATCCCCTCAGCTCCCTGTACAGTGCATAACATATTGTGGGTTCTCAGTATATTTTCACTGAGTGAACTAATGGAAAATATACACTTTCTTGAGAAATAGCAATGTGCCTACAAATTGTATTACACAATTGTTTCCTTTTGTGGTTTCTTCTTAATTCTTCTTAATTTCTTCTTAAATATAGAGATTCATACACAGATTCCTTCACATGTACTGAAAGGGTAAAGGGTATAATTTCTTTAAAATGTATTCTTTAATTTTAAATACCATATAATCATTGCATAAAACAAAAAATCAAACAGAAAAATAAAATGATCACTTCTAAATGGGTTTGGGCTAGTAACACATTTCTATTTCTGGAACACAAACTTTGCTTTAACTTAGGATAATAAGGGTAAGGTATTTTGACCAGAAATGTTCCCATTATCATCAGCCTTTTGGAAAGTATAAGCAATCAATTGGCCTCTTCTTTCATTAGCATTTAAAGAACAGAGCCTAGAAGAAGCAAGAGATATGATTATTGACAGTCCCACGTGAAACAGAATGCATTAATCATAGTTATATGATTATATTATGCTCATGAACAGAAAGGAGTGTGGCATCTATTTTTGATGTGTGGACAAGGCTCGTGAGTATACAAAGGTTGAAAGTCTTTGACTGGAGGTCATTACTAATTTAATAAGCAGTCTTCAAAGCTCTTGCAGATACAAAGGAATCTGAAGTTACCCATGTAATATACATCATGAGCAAAATACTTAATTCCATTCACTTTGAAACCTAGAAGACAGTTATTAAAATTTTATAGTGCAAATTAAAATTTAAGTTATAATATAGGATCAAAAGAAGCTTTTCTTTTCCCTCAGTACTATTAAGAATCAGCTTTTTGAATAAAGAGACTCAATGTCCAATGTCATGTTCTTTCTCTCTGGAGAGCCAGATTAGAGCTAATCAGAAGTGATTAGAGAAAGATCTTTCTGTATTTTTTTTCAAATGGGAAATTTTTATTACCTTTTAATATATAATGTAACTGTAGTCACAGAGTAGAAAATACAAATCAAATATGACTGTGGCAAATTTTGGAAAAGCAATTGTGGTGTGAGACAAGACAATGTTTACATTGATGATACTCTCAGAACTATGAAAAAGTATATGCTTTAAGGACAACAAAAACCTGAAACCTGAGCAAATACAGAAACACACAATTTCACCTCTACCCGTGAGACCATATGACCCAGCAATCCCACTTCTTGGTATATACTGATTGAAAGCAGAGCCTTGAACAGATAATTGTAAACCAATGTTCATAGTAGTATTATTCACAATAGCCAAAAGTTGGAAACAATCCAGTGTCCATCAGCAAATGAATGGATAAACAAAATGAAATATTATTCAACCATAAAAGGAATGAAATTCTGATATATGCTACAATATGATGAATCTTGAAGACATCATGTTGAGTAAAATAAGCCAGACACAAAAAGACAAACATTGTATCATTTCACTTACATGAAACATCTGGAATAAGCAAACTTGTGAGAAAAAGATAGAAGATTACATGTTACCAGGGGCCAGAGGCCAGGGGTGGGGGGGGGGAATTATTTCTTAAGGAGTACAGTTTCTGTTTGAGGTGATGTAAAAGAGTAATGAATATTGGTAATGGCATCACAATAGTGTTAATGTAATTAATCACACTGAGATGTAAATTTGAAAATGGTTAAAATGAGAAATGTTCTGGGTGTCATATATTAGGTGAGAAAAAAGCTGGTACAGAGGAAAGGGTTCCAGATAGTAAAGAGTTGAAACATTATGGCCTAGAAGGAATTGTGGGAAGAATTTAAGACATTTAGCCTTAAGAGAAAACCTAGCGGGATAAGATTGGATTACAAACTCAAAGGTATAAAGTTTGAAGTAGGCCTGAAGGGATGTTCTATAAAAAGAGATAAATTGTTGCCATGTGGGAATATTGTCATGTGGACACAGTATTGCTGGATCTTTAGATTTTATAAGAGGAGACAAAAAGTAAGGTTTTCTTGTGAATTTCTTATTTTTAATTGTCAGCTCTCTGTCTTTTTAAAAAATCACTTGGTGATACAAAGTATATCTGCAGATCTTGTCTGGATAGTGTGTGTCTACTGGTTTATGCTAGTAAATCAGCAAACTAAGCTTAAGTGTCATATAGAGCCTGCCACCTTATTTTTGTATGGCCTAATAGCTAAAGGTAGTTTTTGTTTTTTTTTTTATGAGCTAGGAATACAATATTTATTAAAACTGAAAAAATTTTTTAAAAGATCCTGTCTGCATAGAACTTACATTCTTGTAATAGTTAATAAATAAGTGAATGACTTTTATTTTATTTTATTTTATTATTTATTTTTTTTTATTATGGGTAAAAATCAAAATTCTCACAATACATACAAACATTTGCAAAATGATATGAGGTGTGGGAGGTGGGCAACATGGGAATCCCAGTGGGTTCCGTGTAATATTTTAGGTAATCTAAGCACCTCTTAAAATATATGTATATATGTATATATAAATAAAGGTAGTTTTTATATTTTATTACTGGTTGAAAAAAAATTCAAAAGAAGATTAATATTCCACGGCACATGGAAATTATATGAAATTTAAATTTCCATGTAGAACATATCCATGCTTATTCATTTGCATATTATCTATAGCTCTTTTGATGACACAAAAGCAAATTAAGTAATTGCATCCAAGACTGAATATGGCTTTCTTATGAGGCTTAGCACACTACAACTTGCAGTGACATGGTTATAATTTGACAACATTTAAGAACACATATTATCACACTACAATATTTTCTTTATTTGTTTTTTTATTATCAAGGCATTTCCATCATTTCAAAACAATAAAAGAAGGGAAAAGTGGGCTTTGAATGTGTGATAGACTGAATACCCCAAATGTGTCCACATCCTAATCCCTGAAACCTGTGACTATACTACTAATTTTTCTGGTAAAAGGGCCTTTGCAGTTATGCATATGTTAAGGCTCTTAAGATGTGGAGATAATCCTGGCTTATCCTAGTGGCTTCAACGTAATCATGGAGCTCCTTATAAGAGGGATGCTGGAAAGTCAGATGGAGAGAGAAGGCAATGTAATGAGAGAAGCAGAGATTGGAAAGATGCAGCTAACTGCCAAGAGATGCCAGCAGCCTCTAGAAGCTGGAAGAGGCAAAGAATGGATTAATCCCTGGAGACTCCAGAAGGAACTGCCCTACTGACACCTTGGTTTTAGCCCTATAAGTCTCATTTCAGACTTGGAAACTCCAGTCCTGTAAGAAAATAAATTTGTGTTGTTTTAAGCCACTAAACTTGTAATTTGTTACATCAGCAATAGAAAGCTAATGTGGAATGCCTCACATTTAATGAACAATGGAATGTGAATTATTTTATTATTAAATCCACATTATTGTATTTATGATGCAGTGGCACTATAGATATGGTAAAAGAATACATCATATGTTGACATTGCCAGAATGAGCACTCATCAAAATATCCCAACACACAGGAAAATATTGATCAGGAAAATTAGAAAGTTTTAAAAAAATTTCTCATCTCAGCAGAAATTCTTCACAACCATAAAAAATGGACATGCAAACAAAGTAAACTTTCAGATGGTTCATTTGTTAAATAAGCAAGAAAAGCCATTTACTTATGATAAGTTAATTAAACCATATTTGATTGAGTAGTTAAGTGAAGAGTTGAGGACATTTGTAATAATATCAATTGCCAATTAAAATAAAGACAACTTTGAGTGCATTTCCTGGGTGAGTTGACAGATGCTACCTATACTGCTCAGTTGTTTGTTTAAGGGTCAATGAAGAGTTTGAAGTGCGTCAAGAATTAACCCCTATGAATACTCTCTGTGGAACATTTATAGGCAAGAATATTTTCAAAGAATTTAAGAAAACACTAATTCAGTACGACCTGAAGTGGAATCTGCTAAGATGTGTAATAACTAAAAGTAGTAAAAATACATATAGAACCAAAATAAGTTTGGTTGGGCAAATTTATAATGCTTGTGAAAAAGTAAGATGTATAATCCTCAGGTTATTCATTATATTATTCATTGGCAGGTACTTTACATAAAACATCTGAATCTATAATGTGTTATTGAACTGGTAATGTCAGTGGTGAGCTTCATTTACTCTTGTGGAGTAATTGTGATTTTTTTCTGCATTTTTGTAAGAAATAGAAGCTGAATGTCCTGACTTGCCCTATTACACAGAAGTCTGATGGCTTACCAATGATACGGTTTATTTAGATTGTTTGAGTTCAGCACTGAGATTAAAATTTTTCTGAATGAGAACCATCTTCAACTGTTATTATGAAATGCTGCATGTTTTTAAAATTAGCTTCTGCTGTAGGCTTGATAATATTTCTTAGTGAATTAAACCTAAAATTACAAGGCAAAACAGTGCTTTTATGTGAAATTATATTGTGGTAAAGTCATTCTGAAAACAACTTATATTGCTAGAATCACAAGTAAGGTTAAACTGCTTTAAATACTTTCTAGATTCTTGAATGTTAAAATAAGAAGTGAGATCTCCAATATCACATACATTTGTATATATTTTCCAAACTCAAACCACAGTCCTGACGCATTTTTCAGACCTCAGTACAAGTGAAAAGGATATTTCCATATTTCAAAATCCATTTAACCATACAGTTTTGAGGAGTTTCCACATAATCTTCAATTGGAAGAGATTAATCTGCATTGCAAAGGCTTGTTAAAAGGCAAATGTCAATAGAAAAATCTAATAGACCTCCAAATCATACATATCCTGAGTTAAAGTCAAATGCTTATGACTTGGTATCAGTACTTAGCAGTGCCTATGTGTCTGACAAGACATTTTCAAAGATAAAGTACATAAAATCTCATTACAGATCAGCATTAACAGATTAACTATTGCAATTGATTTGGATGATAAGAACTCTAACTTTTAACCCAAATAAGTAAAATCTTATCTGCTAAAGAGAAAATAATTCCTTTCTCCTCATTAGTAGACTTCTATTACAAAATAAATACTCAATTGTTATTATAACTTCAATTTTTTTCAATAAGTTTTGGGATTTTTTTCCTTTTGTTATATAACTTCCATACAGTGTGCCTGTTAGCTTGCAAAACCTAAAATATCTATTATCTGGCTCTTTACAGAAAATCCATTGACACTTGCCCTAGTAAATATTTTCCAACACCTGACTTACACTGCCTATGTCTATCCTGATTCATGTGGATGGAAATTATGTTCAGCAGAGAGGGGAATTCCCCAAGAACAAATTTAGGATGTTTCTGGAAGCAGAAAATCTTCTGGTAGGCAAACAAAAATGAACACTACACTCATTGTATACCTGAAATTTATCTACCTTCAAACCAGCCTCAGAGTAGTTATTTCCCTTCGAGAGAAGCCCTGTCTAGAATCACTGATCAGACTTCTTCACTCATAAGTGGCCAAATCCAAGCAGCAGAGAGCCAATATGCATTTGAAACTTTAAATCAGAGGAAGATAAGGTAAAGTATAACGCCACTATAAGTACACACCAAGGTATTTGAAGTATTCATGAAGCCTCACCACCAGTACATCCTCAGGGGTTAGGACTGTCTTACACAACTTCCCTGACTGCTAATTTCCTGATTATTCTCTCTGGCATACAGACCCTGGACTCCCCAGGCCCCTGGCAGGCTGGAATGGCCAGAGAATTAGCACTACTGGGAGTCACTTTCATCAGAATATCCCTCTACTGGCATGACTCTGATACACGTGGGCCACACTGACCCCCAGTTCCCCAGTAGAGGACTAAGATCCAGGAGAATGACCTGATAACATGGACTTCATGGCTGCCTCCCCTTCCCTGTCTCATTTTCCTGGTCATCCTTTGCTTGTTGGGATCACCTCCCAATAAATCACTTACCTGTGAACCCTTGTCTCAGAGTCTGCAACATAGAAGCCAGGCTTGTAAATATTTTTTGAAAAATATCTATCTTTTACCAAAGCATTAAAATTGGGGCTGGGAGGGATTGCATAATCTTCTGTCCCAGAAGTCCACTCTTAGCATAATTTCAATTAAAATAAAAAGCAATATACACTTATATATTTATAAAATTTATATGATATGAGGGTAAAAATATTAAAACTGAAAATTCACAAGCTCACCTCTCCACAGTTAATTGCTATTAATTATTGTATGATTCTTCCTACAGAAAGAAGAATGGGGGGTGGTATTATTCAGTTTCTGATGAAAAGCCAGCTACTATATGGGACCAAATATGTTTCTTAAAGCTTGAACCCAAAAGATAATTTGATCTTTGTGTATTTTCCCATAACACAACCTGTAATTTTACAGGTATATTTTAATGACCATGTGGCACTGGTCACTATGCTCAGTTAACTCAACAGGAAAATTCAATAAAATCTTTGTTAATTGAGAATGGTGATTGGCACTCAAACTCTTGCCATATCTTTGAGGAGAATATTTTCATCTCCAGGGTAGCCAACATTTTTTACAAATGAGTCTATTAAAACTCATGTATTTGAGTTTATCAATCAGTGTTTTCAATGTCTATTGAGCCATGTTTTTAAAAGATTTTCTATGTTTCTTTGATTTTTAAATTTTCCTTTCTTTATATTTGTCTTTGATTACGGAAGGAAAGAAGTAGAGAACTAATGTCATTTTCTATAAATGGTTCTGTAGCTTTTCAGGCAGACCACAGATTAATGGGCAATAACAGTCCATACACGAAAAAGCCCACACAGTATTTTTAGAAGAGAGATGGCCACCCAGGAAAGGAGGAGGTGCAGCACTTCTCATAGGAACTTCTATTGGTGTTTACAGCCTTGAATGATGTCAAGCAGCTCCAGGTGATTTATTCTCACAGCAGAACCTGCTGGAAATGGAAAGTTTAATTTATGCCATGCCACAGTCCTTTTTGACTTGATATTTTTATGATCCCTTCAAAAAAATGCACACGCACACACATGTAACTAGGCATATCTATTAATGGAAATATATCAAAATACTGAGTTCCCTTGTATAAACTCCATGTCAGCAGGTCTATATTATAAGCTGTGGGAGAAAAAGGGGCTGGTGTCCAGTTATTCCTGAACAAGCATCTCAGATTCCTATTTCCCTTCATTCTGTAAATCTATCTTGTCAGCTTCCCACTAGTCTTAGCAGATTATATTGACTGCAACTTTCTTCCCAATTATTTGAAAAACCTCCTGTATTGATTTGCATGCCCAAAATTCCCATTGGCATTTAGATCAATTTCTAGACTCTATTCTGTTTCATTTAATTTTTTGTCTGTCCTTTTATTGTACCAAACTGATTTAACTGTGGTTTCTATTATGTTTCTCTTCCCAGATGGGCTAATTTTGTCTCCTAACCCTTATTTTTTCATGTATCTTCTTCATATGGCTGCATGAATTATATTCCTACTTAAACTGGTTTGGGTGCTCTGGGTCAAGCCTGAATCAGGAGAAAATCAAAGTAAGGAAATGACAAGTGTTTGATTTCCATGGTTTATAATCTTAATAATGAAGCTGTCAGTATTACAGCTATGCTATATGCCTGCTGAAATGGGAGATAAATATGATATCTATGCATGTATGTGTGAGTGTGTGTAACTATTAATTATTTTTAAGACTTATTGAAAGGCCAATAGCATTTTGGTTAAAACTTAGGAAGTAGAAGTCAAAAATCAGAAATTCTCCAACATTTAGTGTCTCCTGTTTTTTTAATAGCTGCCATTCTGATGGGTGTAAGATTTACAAAGTAAGTAACACAGGTTAAAAACTTTAAATAAAAGCAAGTATTTACTTTATAAAACTTCAACTTCTCTTCACCCAGTCTTCAATTCTAGTGGGTTAAGGGTAGATTGGGGTCAGGATTTGCAATAGCTTCTGGGAGAAATTTTGATGGGGATGTGTGTGTCTGGAAGACAAGGACCAGCAAGGTGGGTGCTGCTATGGGCTGAGACTACAGATCGGAGAGGCTTGAGCAGAATACCCATAAAAAGATCTTACTGGACAAAACTTTAAGTTTAAATCATTAACTTAGTATTCTTCTTATTAAATCAATTGGCATGGGGTGTCCTAGCATCTCTCTCAAACTTTTCACCCTTATAGTAAATTTAATAGTGTTTACATTGCCAACTCGTGTATGTGTGTGTGTGTGTGTGTGTGTTTAATCAAAATGGAATAGTTTGGGTAAACCTGAAAGGTAGCCTAATTTTATATCTGGGTTCATAAATATCAAGACCAGATTATGTGGGGAAGCTGGAGTCGAGGGCAGAGGAAACCCTGAAAGTATAAAGTACTAAAATTCGCACAAATTATTGAGAAAGTCTCAAGCATTCTGGGCTATGGGTTGGATGGCATCAAAGCTGAGAACACCAAGGGATAAAGCAGGAACAGTTCCTATCTGATGAAATTGGTAATAAATAGACATTGTACTGAGGTATAAATATTCTGTAACTATGGAGTTGGAAAAGACTAAGGCCCAGGCTGTGCTGTGGGGGTCTTTAAGGTGGGGGAGGGGCTCTGGTCCCCCTCTCCTCTGCCCCTACCCCACCCTCTGTGAGTGTTCTGTGGCTCTGTGATGTGGGCCTATATCTCCAGGCAGCACAGGCTCAGTGACCAGTACTCAGTCCTGCCTGTGGCAGGTGTGTGCTTCAGAAGATGGAGAAAGATCTCTACTTCCCCAGCAGCCAGAGTGCTACATGGACAAGCATAAATATATCCACATGGTCTATCCTATGGATTTTATTCTTATTGGGTGGGATACTGGTCTTTCTACTTTTTCTGTACTTACTACAGATAAATCAATCTATGGAAGAAGGAGCTGGTAATCAGGTAAAGGAATCTCAGATACAACCCTGGCATTGATAAGACTCTTGCTTTCACTATTCCACTCATTTTAGTAAAAAGTTTCCACAGAGATGGACCCTCTAGGGAAAATTGAAAACCTTTTTAGGGAAACAGGGTGAGCAGCAGAGAGGTTTTTATCCATTCTTTTGTGTCCTTGAGGGTGGCAAAGGACTCCATGGTAAATTTCAAGGGCTGTGACTCAGTGTCCCTGGGCTAGGTTATTAAGAGAGTACAGGAAATGTTTGGGGGAGAAATGTCTCTTAATAATATTTATGATAATTATTCATCATTCTCCTTCCCAAGTCTGGTGTCTGGGTGAAGCTGATCAGGAAAGCGAGACTGAGCCCCTGAAGGCCTCTGATCAGATGCTAAGCACTAGCTTTGGCCATGGAGCAGAATCCTACCTGAGGGCCCACAGGCACCCAGAGGTCAGAGGCTACACCGTCCTCAGCACAGAGCAGTGACTTCAATATCAATAGAGGATCATGAGCATAAAGAACTTCTTTGAAACTTTCAAAGAAGGAAAAGTAGAAAATGTTTTGATCCCCTTTAAAAGAATAAAAAGAAAGGAGCACAGTTCCTTGCATTCTAGGTAGAAAGTTTAATTGTCTATGGATAATGAAGGTCTGCAGTTTGCATGAGAAAGGAGAGAAAGAACTGGGTCCCAGCCCCTCATTCTTTCTGGGGCAAGGTAGAGTCAAGAGAAGGATGTCCTTCCCCAAGCCCACAATCTCAAGACATCAGTCTCTCCCCTAACACAACCATCCCATAAATCTCCCTGAATCACTCACCTGCCATGCTCCACCACCTGCTCTTCCATACCACCACCACATATGCATCTTACGCTGACTCATCTTATTTGCCTTCCTTTCTATTGAACACTGGCCCTGAGAGCTCATCTTCAAAGTGTCCCTTTGGGTTGATGTCTTCTGTTCCCACACTATCAGGCCTGGAGGACTCAGGCCTGTTCATTTCAGCCTTCTTCTGGAGGCAGTTATCTGGCAAGAGCTTGTCTTTTCCACCTTCCTACACTGTTCTCCATAAACCGTGTCTTTCTCTTCATCTTTTACAGGCCTTAGCCTGGGAAGACCCTGAATTCTTGCATATGGCATCTAGAGGCTTCTGTGGTGTTCTGAATTTTTTTCAGGAGCTTCTAGATAGCATAGTCATGAGGAAAGTGGACTTCCCAATGCTGTTGGAGAAAAAATAGGAGGAGCAATTATTTACAAGACAATGTAGACAGGAATGCGGACTGAACTCTGAAAAAGCTGTGGATTTACCTAATATTGGTCAAGACACCCCAGCGCCCCCTCCCTTCCTGAGCTTTGATGATCAACCAAAGCAGAAACATGAAGAAACCATCAAGGCTGGGGAGACCCCTGTTTCCAGATCCAAATCAGCATATTCCCCATGGGTCAGTGATATTGAAAATTCCCAATTTATTGCTGAATTGTTTAATACATGGAATACATTGCCTGATGAATTCCCCACAATATTGAGTCAATTAAGAGAGCAAGATGTAGGGAAACCACCTCTGAAAGACTATCCTGGTAGAGAGTCAAAGCTCCATCTGGAGGGAGAGCCATGGAGCCAGTCTCCTCCTGGCTGTGCTGATGGTTTCCCTGATTCATACATTCTCTTCTGAAGACTCCAAGTCCCAGATCCCAAATGCATGTAGAGAAAACATGGCCACTTCCCAGCGTCCCTACATCCACCTAGAGGACAGAGGGAGCAACCTGAGCCTGCAGGAACAATGGGATTCTATGGTTCTGACCACTTGGAAAGTTCAAGATGTCAATTTAAACCTAAATACAGGGAAGGAGGATGCTGGGAATTTTCAATTGGGAGAATACCCAGAAAGAGAAGCAGGTTTAGGGCCCTCCTTCACCATAAAGACAGTCACTCTTCTGAGGATGAGGAATCAACAGAGTCTCTGACGCCCCAGTTATTGCCCAAAAAGGGACAGGGACATCAAAACAAATACCAGAAGAGGGTTAGGCATATGTTACAGTGGATTTGTCTAGAAAGGAAAGGAAATAGTCCCCAAGTTGCATTGAAAACCAGGTCAGCATTAGTCTCCCAGCAATGGTGTCCAAGACATAGTCCTACCATTGTGCCCAGCAAGCCAGCGACTCCCATCAAGGCCTACCAGCATGTGCCAAGAGTGCCAGGTCCCCCAGGCCACCATTGCCACTTCTCCCTGTTATGTTTTATGGCATGTATCTCCCCCACCCATCCATGAACCCTCCCCCCCATACCACATTTTCTCTTCTCTCTGCCTCAAAAAAGTTCTTTAAAAATATATTACTTGCTCAAATAAAGTTTCGTGTCTGTCTCGCCACATTTGGTTTGAAGTTTAGGGAAATCCAATAGCTTGATCTTAAATAAAGAGGTAGTGTTAACACCTATTAAGTGCCTGTTTTGACCTCTAAAAAAGACCCTGTTCCTGGAGGGAATTTAGCATGACCTTGCATATCCACTGCCATCAGGCATTTCTTCATTCTCATGTACTCAGATATCCTTTATTTAAAATATTTTCCTTACCTTTTCATTTTAAAAATTTCTTGAGAAGGATGGGATGCATGGGGATACACAGGACTAATAGAACCAGAAATTGCTGTCCAGGAAGGATGAGAGATATGCAGCCTCACATATCTCCAATGTGAGAAGCAGAAGTCTGGGGCTGGTTCAGTGCTGAGTTCAGAAGGTTGGAAGTAATCTATGTCTATCAATTTATTGTGAGAAGAGATGACACTTTTACCCTAGACTCCTTTGTCTTCCTGATGAAGGTGGGGGAGATGGGCCCTGCTTTCTACTTTTTTTTCTTTAGCCTTAATGAAATGGAGAACATTCCACCACTTGTAATACTACCACTGAACACACTCTAGAGCTATAGGATCTATGTGTATATGCAGGGAACAGTCAGGGAGCCTACTGTGGGAGTTCCCCTCTTAGCCCCAATGAAAAGTGTTCAATGAACATGTAACCTCTCTCAAACCCAGAGTCTGGGCAGGCAGCTTCATGAATGGTGATGACTGCACACGTGTGTGGTGACCTTGGCTATTGACTGCTGGACATGGTAGACATAGGTGGTGGGTTTGTGGAGACACACAAATAAATTTCCTTTCTCTGTTTTTTTTTTTCCTAAATGAAAGTGTATGATATAGAAAGGGGGTGGTTCAGAGGAATGATCCTTTCAAATTGGGGTGAGAAGAGGACATGCTATTTATAGGCTTGGGCAAGACATCTCTTCACACGTTCAAGCCACTCTCAGATTTATTTACAACCATATTATGGAAACTGGACTCAAAAGTGGACATATGAAAACTGACCTCAGGCCTGGCTCAGGTGTCACAACTGTCCCCTCAACACAAGCCAACCTAGCTGTAGAGTTCAGGGATGGGATCCCTTTCCAGGAAGTTGTGGCTTTTAGAATTTTACAAAATACATACTATAATTTGGGAGGTTTGTGTGATGAGCTCTGGGATGGATGGGGTAAAGTTGGAGACCAAAGCATTTGCTCAGGGTAGGGGTTCTTAACAAAGGGCCCATGAGCTTGAATTTAAATTCAAAAAACATTATTTTATGAATGTGTTGGTGTGGGTGTGATATATTAAATAAAACACAGTATAGTGTGGACTTAGTAAGGGGTCTGACTGGGAAAGGGGTCCATGGAACAAAAATGGTTAAAAACTCCTGGCTTAGGGGATGTTTGAACTTGGCAATGATATCACTCATTGTATGTACTCTATCTAGAGGGAAATTCCCTCCCTGTCAAGTCTTTGCCACAATATGGCTTGATGACTTCATTGCAGGTAAAGGAATTACTCAGGCATTCATACTGGAAATGTTCACAATGCCCAGGGAAGAATGGGGCAGAGTGAGGAATGATGGAGTTTCAAAGGCCATGACTACCTACAATAAGCAGATCACTTTGGAATGTAGGAGACACCCTGGAATGTAGGAGATAAGAACCTAGTCTCATGATAATGAGACAGGATCTTATAGTAGCTGGGTGGGGAATCATCCTGAGTTTCTATGTTAGATAAGATTTACAACATCTGCTACATGCAGGAATGTAAACCCTTCAAGAATATAAACTGTCATCTATTGATAAAAAAAACAAATAAAAGCCATGCTCTATGGTGTGGCTGGGCTCTTCTCTCCAGTTCGGACGGAGAGTCCCCTGATCCCAGTTTTTCTTCTCTTTGTCTTATTCCTTTTTTTTCTCATCCGCGGCACCGTTTTCACGGACCCAGAGCCTGACCGGCAACAGAGGAAAAATGTGGGTATGGTGGGAAATGAGGAAAGAGGATGAAGAATCAAAAGAAGCATTGAGATGTTGGAAGGAATGAGCAGGACCCTGATCTCTCCTAACCAAGACTCTTGCCTTGTGAACTTCATGAGCATGGGGGAGCCATAACAGGTTTCCTCCAGGGACACCATTAGCTCATGCACACAAATGGGTCCTGTAGCTTTTTCTCACGGTACAGTGGTTCTGGGGCTTACCTTGGCACCAAAGTAGCCAAGTCACCAAGTTTTTCCATCTCCGTGTCATCTGAGCTAAAGACATTAAAGGGCCAATTAGAGTTGTTGCTAGAAAAGAAGTTTTGAAAGGGGTGGGGGCCACTAAAGAGGCAAATGTTTTGTGGGGAGGGCCCCATGAATGGTTTATGAAATAAGCCACCAGAGCTCCCTAATATACCAGTGCTGTTTTTCTTGCCGAGAGGTGGGCAAATTAGAGGCATAATGGGGTCCATCCTGGCTTCACCCCAATACCTCCACACGTCCCAGCTCCTGAATTATGAGCCTAGAAAAAATGTCATTTCTAGTAACAGAGTTTTATTTTCTTTATTTATTTTTGTTTTCAAAGCCCCCATGGGATCTAATTTAAGAAACCTAGGGGCTTGCCTCCTGAGTGTTCGACCCTGCGTTGGTTTTTCTTTTTCATTGGAAATGAATGGGGAAATTTTATGTAACCCAAATGACAATATATACACATTTCTAAATCTGTCTCTTTACTCAAATTGATCACAGAGACTATTACTGCGGTGGCTTAAAAATGGGAGGGAATAGGCATAGGGAATTGTGCAAAATTTCAGAATCTAGAGATATGACCAACATTGTGAAAACGAGGCAGACTGAGAATTTTGTAATTGGGTATTCAGCATCACTGCCACATATGGAATGTAATATTTATAAAAAAGCGGGATTTTGGGGAATTTTCAAAGCCCTTTCCCATCAGGAGGCATCAAGGCAGATTGGCCATACAAAGAGACTGTGATGGCAGAGGGGTCATGAAAGGCTGCAAGATGGCTTGCAACTAGATCACTGATAACTTCACTGGTAGTGGAGAGGGCCTCTAGGCAAGGGGCTTCTCTATGGGGAAAACACTGAGGTAAGAACTAAGGCAGTATTTTCTGGAACAATCAGGGCACCAACTAAAAGATAAAATATAAACTCTATCAACTCACCAAAATATTAAAATTTGAGGGCCAAAATTAAAATTAAAATTGGTGACTTGAACATTCAAAATATGTTTTAATGAACTGGAGCATGTAAAATGCTCCGATGTTAATAATGGAGAAAATTCCCTCTAATTAATGTCCTGAATATAAATATTAAAAAACAAACATGCACTAAGGATATAAAGATTGTGCTTTTTGGCATTCCCCTCGCTTTTTTGCGCAAGATAAGTTAACATTTTTCGGTCATGTGGAACACTGCTGCCTGAAATCATGTATTTTCCTCTCCTTTTCTGAGTTGCTATTAACTGTATACTTGCCTATCCAGTTTTCCACTCTCTTGATCTTTGTTTTGCTTATAAAATCTTAATGTGCTTCTCTGCAGTGTTCCTGGGTGTAATTTAATTCAGTCTCCTGTTTTGCTCATTTTTCATACAGAATAAATTTTATCTTCATGGTCTGTATCTCTCCTTTTTTCTCTCCATTTCTTTCTCTCGAACTTTTATTATCAGCTAGAAATCCATGCCATCTATCCCATTTATTTGAAGCAGTAAAGTAATACTCATTTTTGTGATAACCTTCATATGGCAAGATCCTGAGTGCCTTTGGAATCAGCAGTGCATGATATTATAACATAACTTTGAGAATTAATGTTTCAATATAGTACTGAGATAACTCCCAACTAAAATTGGAAGACCTGACTCCATTGTCACATTGGATAATAGAGTTTGAGGTATGCAAGTTTCTTTTTCTTGCTGCTTTACCACAGACTGTGTTTGGATTCTGTTGCTTACACACTATCAAACCATTAATACTATAGAACATAGAACAGTAAATAGAATAATAAAAGGCCAAGTATTTTTTTAACTATTAATGATAATTATTTTAGCTAACGTTATGGTGCTAGGCTTGATGCTGAGGGCTTTAATACACACTTGCTCATTTTATTCTTACAGTAATCCTATTACACAGATACCATTATAAATCTCGTTGTACAGATGAGGAAATGGAATACATAGAGAGCTTTTTAAAAATTCTCATGACAATGGTTCTCAGAGACTGCTCACTTTCCTCAGTTCAGATCAGTGAGATCATATACTGTTCATCCTTCAGTGCCTGGTTTGCTTCACTCAACATAAGATCTTCAAGATTCATCCACGTTATTCCATGTGTTAGCACTTTGTTCTGACATCACCATCCCAGTCCCCATAGGATTAGGGGAAGAACTATGGACTAGAGTGGACTTGATGGTATTCTGATGTTCACATATGGTTATTCTAGCAATGGAAGAAATTATAACAATGAGGTGGAGCCAGTGGCCACTAGACACTTTTGGGGCAGGGAGGGAACGAGCAGTTGAAATACAGGGGCTTCTTTGGGATTTGGAGGTTGTTCTGAGTACCTTTGTGGCAACGGATGTGGCCATTTTAAGTCAGCAGACACCACTCGGAACTGTGTGGGAGAGAGTGTTGTCTACGGTGTGAACTGTGGTCTATGGTTGGTGGCAAGGCCCCAGAATGTGTAAGTCCATTGAGGGTGGTGGGCCACACTTGTGGGAGATGTTTGTGTGGGATGTGGTGGGAGGTGTGGGAGGTGGGCAACATGGGAATCCCAGTGGGTTCTGTGTAATATTTTGGGTATCTAAGCACCTCTTAAAATATATTTATATATATATATACATAAATAACATTTTTGTAAGCAAATGCACATATATGCATATATATTTATATATCATTTTGCAAATGTTGGTATGTATTGTGAAAATTTTTTATTTTTACCCACAATAAAAAAAATAAAAAATAAAAAAATAAATTCTCATGATCACAGACCTAGAGCAAGATTGATCTAGGACTTGAAACTACCCAGGTTTGACTCTAAGTCTATCCTCCTAACTTTATCATTGTTATCATTTGACCATACCTGTTTTATATTCTGGTCTATTAATCTCTCTGTGATGAACCATTTGCAAGTAAGTTGCAGACATCAAACCATCTCACCCTTAAATACTTTAGTTTGCATATTCTAAAAATAAGAATATTTTCCTTCACCTAAGAAAACTGACAATAACCTTCTAATTCTCTAATATCATCTAAATGCTGACCATATTAAAATTTTTTCTTTAGTTTAATTTAATCTACAATAGTCCCCCACTTTTTTCCTTTAATTTTAAAAGTAATATTGACTTGTGAGGAGACCTGGCCAGTTGTCTTTCAGAAGTTCCCCTTTTTGTATTGGTCTTACTGTTCTGCCTTGTCATTAACTTGTTTCTCTGTGCCATGTGTTTCTAGTAAACTGAAAGGTTAATCTGAAGGCTTGGTTACATTGGGTCGCAATTTTTGAAAAGAATACTTCATAGGTAATGTTGAAATTCATGTTGTAACCACTGGGTTGTCTCACTATAAATGATGCTAGCTATGATCATGTGGTTAAAGTGGTGAGCACTTTATTGGAACCCATTTTTGTTTATGATTTTTTTCCTAATTTAAAAATAATCTGTAGGATGACACTGTGGCAAGATGTAAATATTCCATTCCCCAGCAACATTTCGCCTGATGATCACAATTATCTTTACCTGATTCAATTATTACTCTCGAGCTGCAAAGTATATGTTTCTATCATATCATATTCTTATCGTTCCTTTTATGTTTCTTGCATTACTCTTTAAAGCTGTGCCCATGATTAATTTGTGATATTTACCACATAAGCAGGGTGAGTAAAGGGTAATATGTGATTTTTAAAATTCCATTTCTGATGTAAATATATTCTCTCTCAAATTTCAGAATTTAATGTTCAAAATGGCTTAATTTTATTCAATTTGCTAAACAGCTGCCATATCTCCACCAATATGTTTTCTACATAACTGATAAGTTATCTTTGCCTATATCAGATTATTAAATTTTGTGGGCAAAACCTTAAAATAAGTCTTCCGGGCATTTCATATGAATTCATACAATACTTTTCTTTTTGATTCTGTGAATGCAATTAATACCACTGAATTATGCACTTGAAAGTATTTAAAATGGGAAAATTTGAACTGTATAAATATTAGTACAATAAAATGTTAAAAAACTGCCAGAGGTTTTTACCAATTTATAAATATGGAAATTTTTATTTTATATTTATTACAATTTCAAGAGTTTCATGACTGCTACCCTATTTAATTCTTTAATGATTATATGAGATTGGCTTGACTACTGGTGATTTACTAAGAATGAGTAAACTTAGGGGGTTAATCCAGTATTGAACCCTAAGTCTTCATAGTTTTTAAAAAGTTTCCCACTCTAGCATATAGGTGCAACATAAGTTCCATAAACTTGAATATAGGTCCTAGAGCTGCAGGTCAACATCAGTGATGTGCCAGGTACTATGAGCTGGAATTGGTGAACTGATTGTTGGTTGTATTTACGAATAGCTTAGATGTGGTCAAAATCACCTAGGTGACCATATGGCAGCATCTTTGTCTGCATAGTTGATGTACCAATTTCCAGTATCTCCATTTAAAAATTATGAAAATAATATAGAAAAATACACACATATATATAAAGCTTATAAAATGTTCATACATAAAAAGTGTGCTATTATTAACCATATGATGTAAATTTCACTATTTCATATAATGGCAAAACATATGGAAATAACCAGAATGCATAAGAAATTATGGCACATTCATACAATTAATATTATATAGCATTATAAATAAAGTTGTAAAAATATATAAATCTTTGTAAAGCAAATTAGCTTTATCTACTCAAGCTGAAAAATGTTTATACCTCGGGTGGTAGCTAGAATAATGGCTTCCCAAAGATGTCCATGTTCTAATTCCTAGAATTTGTGGATACATTATATTACATGAAAAAGAGGAATTAGGGTAGCCAGTAGAATTATGGCTGCTAATTAACTAAACTTAATATAGGGAGATTATTCTAGGTTATTTGGTGAGTACATTGGATATAACAAGGGCCTTTGTAGGTAAAAGAGGAAGCGAAATGGTCAGTGTGAGAGTGCTAGGACATGAGAAAAACTTAATCAGTAAGAGCTGGTTTTAGAAGATGGAACGGGACACTAGCCAAGGAATGTGTGCAGTGTCTCTATAGAAACTGGAAAGAGCAAGAAAATGGATGCCCCCCTAGAGCCTCCATAAAATAACAGTCCTGTTAACACCTTGATTTTAACCTAATGAGAACCATTCAGATTTCTGACCCCCAAAAGTCTAAGTTAATAAATAAATCTGCAAGTTTTTAGCCACTAAGTTTGTGGTAATTTGGTATAGCAATTATTGGAAATTAATACCCTCTGCAACCAATTATACTCCTTATAGAAAGACATTAGATCACATAAGCCAGAAGAAATATTCATGTTTGTTTTAGCATTTTTATGGCAAATTATGAACATTGCTCTTGCAAACACTGTAACTAAAAAATAGAATCTTTAAATCCAAGGTTGGATAATACCAAAAATTTATCTGCAGTTATTGGATGCAATATTGCATATATGTCTGTCAGATTAAGTTTATTAATTCTATTATTCAAATTTTCTATTTCCTTTCTGATTTTTTTGGACTGCTTGATCTAACAATTACTGAAAGATGGTGTTAAAATAACCCACTATGGAGGTGAATTTATCTATTTTGTTTTGTAAATCTTTCATTTTTTGCTTTATATACTCTTGAGACTATCATTATGTGCATTATTTTGAGAATTGCTTTTTCCCAGAGTATTTAATCTCTTTTGATTAAGTAGTGATCCTCTCTACGTCTCCTCATACTTTTTGTCCATTAGCCTATTTTGTCTTAAATGTCATCATAAAGTATATATCTGGATTTAGGTTTTAATTCCTGTTTGTAATCTTTTACGTTTAATAAGTACATCTAGTCCATCTACATTTCTATAATTATTTCTACCATTTTATTTAATGATTTTATTTAATGATTTCTATTTGTTAGACTATTTTGATCATTTTTAACTCCTCTTTTGAGGTATTATCTGAGTATTTCTGTTCTCCATTTTAAAATTTATATTTTCATTTATTCTGTTTGGAATCTGTGGATTGGTACCTTTAATCATTTCTGGACATTTCTCGGCCATTATTTCATCAAAATATTTTCTCTGATCCAATAATTCTCAGTTATTCTTTTGAAACCCTTAGCAGCTATATTTAAATGTTCTCATTCTCTTCTCCATGTACAATACCCTCTTTTTAAAAACAATTTCTGCCGTTCTGTTTTCTTAGTATTTCATTTCTGGATAATTTCCAGTTCTATCTTTCAGGTCATTAATTTCTTCAGCTGTATTATATCTGCATCTAAGCTGCTTTTAACCCTATCTATTGAACTTTTTATTGTTTCAACTATATACTGTATTCCTTAACATTCGATTATATATTTATAGATCATAATCGTATATTATATTTCAGTTATAAAAATATTCATTCCTAGGACATTCTAC
>JAKSZT010049855.1:0-12185 GCA_026826555.1 Tolypeutes matacus | reverse complement strand
GGGGATTGAACCCAAGGCTCTTACATGGAAAGCAGGTGCTCAACCACGGAGCTACACCCACTCGCCATCTTTTTTGGCCTGTAAACGTACGTCCTAATTATGCTGTCCTGAGAGGCAATCATTGCACACTTCTACCACAAAAGTAGGGGTTGGAGATCTAAGACAGCTGAGTCAGGAGTTTTTCTCACAGATAATCCTTATTTATGCCCTCAATTTCTTCCTCGATATTGCCCCTATATATCCCAATTAAAAAGAAATCCATCATCAATGTTTTTGTTATCTCTTATATGAGAGGAAAAGAAAGGGCTGAAGTGAGCATTTTAATGTAAAAATAATTAGGCTTAGTTACTTGCTACAATCTGTTTGTTTCAGCATAATCCTCTAAATACTATTTTATTTGCCCTGAACCATATTGATATACTACATAGTCATAACCATCAAAGATATTTCAGCCAGTTAATCATTCATTTTTGATGGCCTATGTCAGAAGAACAGCTTTCCGTGAAGTTTTTTTTGTTGTTGTTGTTGTTTTTTCCCGTTTTCAAGTTGGCTAAATTGACCTCTTATAGAAACAGACTCTCTTCTTCTCAGAATATATCTCTATCATTCCCCACTGGGATGTATTTAACTATTACAGAATGCCTCATTTTATATTTGTCAATTATAATTATATCATTCTTTCTACAAGCTATTTGCTAACACAGTTCCATGATCTAAGCCAGTCCTACAGGGTAGGGTTCTTGGGCAGCATTAAGGCAGGGAACTTCTTGCCAGGGCAGAGCAAATAGAGGAAAGCATTTGTACATAGCCCAGGGTGTTCTGTCACGGTTTAGAGGTAGGAACACTCACCCTCATCTGTGTGAAGGCTGATTTTACTCTGGCCATTTTTCTATCAAGTTGACTTTAGGAATTTCTCCTAAGGAAATAAAGATGTGCATGAAAAAATCTGTTTAAGGAAAGCATGGGACTGTATAACCAGTGAGTCCTGTGGTGGAAGATGGACCGTGGTTAACAGAACAAATATGAGGAGTTCTCTCAGGAACTATAACAAATATATAATACTAATACAGGGTGTTAATAATCGAGTGGATTAGTAAATACATGAAATGTAAGATATGGGCTATGGTTAGCAGGAATATTTTGACAATGCTCTTTGATAGTTTGTAACAAATGTTTCACAACTATGCAAGGTGTTGGTGATGGGGTGATGTATGGAAGTCCTGTATGATGTTACGCATATTTGTTTTAGGGTTCACAACTTTTACTATACACTTATTATTTGTGTTCACGTATGAATGATATACTTCAATAAAATTTTTAAATGACAAAAATCTGTACAAGGTTACAACAATGGAAGTTTAAAACAATATAAATATCCATACATAGGGGACTAATTAAATAAACTATGATACTTCACTATAAGAGAATATCATGTGGAAATAGCTCTATTGAAATGAATATATTGTTAAGTAAAAAAAAAAAAGATTACAAATCTCTGTATATAAGATAATTTTTTTAACTTTATATTTTATATGTATATATAATCAAAAAGGAGGTGATAGAATAAACATTAAGTTGCTAAAAATGGTTGTCTTGGAGTGGAGAAAATATTTAATTTCTTATAGTCATTTTTACTTATCTATTTATTCTGATTTGTCTAAGATGAGCCTGTATTGATTTTGTAATCAGGAGAGAAGGAGAACAATAAAAGTATTCTGGAAAAGATTCCGCAAAACACTAATAGATCTCGGTTTCCACATTCCCCATCTTAACCAAGAAGCAAAAGTAACTCCTTGCATATAAATTGTGGTGGGAGACTTGCTTCTCTCTGCTTCTCGAATTCTCTGCCCCTTTTTAAAGGTCTGTGGCCCTCTGTGGAAGTTCCCAAGAGAGGGCCTCGAGTTGGCCCCTGCGTTGCGCCATCCAATAGAGAATGCCCTTGCCCCCTGGGGTCTGCTCATGTGACGATTGGTGCCCACTGCTACTGCTGTGCCCCTCCTGGAAACAACTTTCCAATCTATAAATTCCCGCAGGGCCACCCCAACACACACCAGGAAATACTTCTTTCAGACGTACTGCCTACCCCTTTAGTTGAGAAACATGTCTGCTTGTAACACCGACTTCTATTACACTCTGACAATAACCAAATCTGTGGAAATCACTGGCTAAACAAAATTTAAAATGTGTGACTTTCTCTGACTCCTCTTGCCTAGCCAATGCTCTTAAAATGGAGATATGCTCTGCTATAAATAGAATTCACATTTGATACACACTGTGAGGCTTGATTTTATAAGCAGAAATAATAATCAGGCATATACTAAGGCCCTTCTTACATCTTTGAGTCATGATAACTTTCTGAGATAGGAAGTACTGTGCTTGCTTTAAACATGTTAAAATCCATGGAGTTTAAGTAATTTACCCCAGGTTATGCAACTAATTACTTAATTTTGACTATATTTTCAATAAGATAGGACTTCCAACCCTCAGCTCTTTACTACACTTTATTGCACAATAAGACTTAACATAGCACTTCTAAAAGGGGGGGGTGGGGTCATACACTTATCCATCTATATAAGCAGCAAGATTAATGATTACAGGCTTTTTCCAAAGAATAAGAGGAATGAAATTTGTAGGAGAAGTAATGAACAAATACAATAGAAGCCATGTTGTTAATGAAAGAGGAAGAAATATTTCTTCAAAAAAGCCTGAATATAATTTTGGCAAGGATGAGTAAAATATTACAAATTGTAGGCACAGATTAAATTTAAGGAATTGGGAAACAATTCCTCAGTCAGGGTATGCATCAGCTAGAGTGAAGTAGGGATCCAATTACTTATGAAAGATAGGCTCTTTTCTAGACTGTTGAAGTTTCAGCCTGGAACAAAACTAAGGATACAAGGAATCCACCATGGTACCTCCTTAGTGATCCCTGGGATTCCTTACATCAGCCAGCCTTTCTGTAATTATTTATACCCAAACCTAGAAACACAATCTGCCTCTAGCCACCTGTGGGGTCTTGCAGAAGGCAAGAAACTCAAGAAGTAAATGGAGGAGAATATCCTGATGGAGGAGGCCCTCCAGAGTTTACTTTATATCCTTTGATAAATTAGGATAACAGAATTTTGTGTCAAAAAGAAAAGGATATATAAATAACCATGGGATAGGTAGGTTGAAGTATAAATCTTGCCACTTAGGGCACAGGAAATCAAAATTTACCATTTCAAATATATTTACTTACAAATTTACTTACACAGGGGAAATCTTCACAATATATTAAGTTGGAGCAGGGAGGGTGTGAAGAAAAGTTACCAAACATATTTAGAGCATCATCCTATTTTGGTGGGGAAAAAAAAAAAAAATACACAGCCTGAGTGGGACAGCAACCACTTCTGCAAAATAAAAGTTCTGAAGGCAAAGAGTTGGACTAAAGAGCAGTAATTTCTTTCTTTCTCATGAGAAAGGGCACATGCCCAGGTTAATGGAAGCGGGCAAGTACGTGTGTCCAGTGTAAGAACAAAGATTATATAGTTCTCCTGATACAATGTCCCATTTCCCTCCCTCCGCAACCTTACCCATCTCCCATTGGCTGGGAGTTGTAGGCTTACAATCTTGGCTGCAAAACGAACCCAATCCTAAAGTGAAAAGTGTAGGGTAAGTTCTCAGTGTTTGATTTCATCCCCTTTACTGTTGTGGGTTTTGGAAGAAGTGACTTGAATAACAATGTGGGAGGGTTAGATAAGCAGGAACAGGGACTTCAGTTTGAGAAGAGGCCACCTTTTGTTCAATTTCTCTCACAGCCCTTAGAAAAGAGTGTAGTGTGATGATGTCACAGTGAGAGCAAAACTGCAGCACCAAGACCCACCCCCTCCTTCAGCACCTAGGCCCTCATTACCACAGCTGCTGTGCTGCCAGCTGAAGATCCTCCCCAGACTTGCCCTTGGCCTAAGGCAGCTGTTGTACCCAAAGTTAAGTCCCTCCCCCCTGCGGGCAGCCCACACCCAGGACTGGTTGATGAAGAGTACACAGAGCCAGCCATCTGGCCTCAATCGGCAACAGCTCCTAAGGGCCAGCCCAGCTCCAGAGTTCCACAAGGGCAAGGCGAGGCCTTTCCTGCTGCAGCTTCATGTTGCAACTCCTTCCGCCGCCAAATCCTGCTTCCTTCGCTCCTTCACAGTGATTGTTCCCGATTCTAGAGCACACAGTTCTCCACCTCAGAGTCTGTTTCACTGCAAACCCAACCTATAACAGTTCCAGGAGTGGTGTGAAAAAGCCGACTCTGAAATGTGATATGGGATCTGGATCACCGGCAGGTAAGCTGGCAATGAAAACCCCTCCACTGGTGGTAGAACACCAGCCTGAAGTAGGACAGTTAAAATTCTCACAGGTGGTGAACCGGGATGGGATATTAGGAGAAAGAAATGCATGCTGGATGCAATATCTCAGCCATCTGAAAGTTTGAGGGAAGAGGTAATTAAAAGGACTAGAGAGGATGGGGACTGCTTTCTCCGACTGGACGTGGCTTCCTCTGCGGCATCTCTGGGTCGACAGAAGGGCCGCGGCGGTAGATCTGCGGCGCTGCTCCAGGCAGTCAGTGGCTACAGCCCCAGGTCTGGCCGGGCCTTGCAGCAGGCCCGGGGCAAGGCGCATGGGAACGAGTAGCAGCTGAGCCACATCAAACGCAAACACAAGCACCGCTGGATCCCGCAGGCCCGCGTCCAGGACATCCTTCGTGGCAGGCACAAGGGCCACAAGTCGCTGAGCCAATGAGGAGGGCAACCTGCAGGCAGGGCCTCAGTTAAAGCGTTTCCCAGTCCCAGGAACTTTTGTTAGGGGGTGGGTAGCAGGGACAGTTCGGACAGGAGTGCTCCCCAAAGTATAGGGCCGGCCCATGGGGAGGAGATTTGGGGTGGGACTGTAAGGGGGCCAGAAGTCTCTCTGCTTTTGAATTAGGACGAATTTCTAACATACACAACTTCTTTGATCAGTGAAGCACAGTGTGCCCGGTACAGCAGCCTGACCACCATCACCCGTGACCCATCCCCACCTCTCCTGTGTTATTTTGAAGTGGACGGTAGGCATTGGTTCATTTCTTCTGTAAATATGTGACAATGCATCTCTCCAAGATGACTTTAAACTGTGATCTCAAGACTTGTCAGACCTAAAAAAAAATTAGCAATAATTCCTTAATAACATTAAATGTCTAAGTCTAATAAATGTTAAGATTTAAAAAAAAAACAACAATAAAATCCAAAGTCTATTGCTGAATGCTAGTGATATATTGGAGGAAGGTAATGAAAGTAGGTATGATCACCAATTTAAGGCAAAGTATAAAAACCAGAGAGCCTCCTTGTTGACAAAGAAAGAGATCTTCATCACCTGTGTCCAAGGACAGAAAAAGCTAAGAATTGGGCACAGGAGTTAATTATAAGAACAGCAGAGCTCCAGAGAATGTTGAATTCAACAACCCAGACAAATCTACTGTGCCAAAGTCAGGGCCCTGGTTAGGAAGCTGTGGGGACCTGAGTCTTGAGATGAGGACCTCTGGGTCTATTCACCCAAAAATCTTGAAATCCCAGATCCCCTGAACATCTGGACTTATAGAAATAGTCCAGTCCCTGTTAAAGGCTAGCCATGGCCATCCCCACCGCCCTTGTTTCAGGCCTATGCAGACATTTCTGCCTTGTAAGACACCATCTGTTCCCATCTTCTCAACATATATTCCTCACCTCTCCTGTGGCCACCAGAATAAGAACTAAGGTCAAAGCACGACACAACCCGGCCAGAGAAGTGCTAGGCTGCAAGAGAGGAAAAGAAGTATGTCCTGAAAAGAGCTGCAAGGCCCAGAAAAAAAAGATATCAGCAGAAGCCAGTGGAGTATGTATGGACTGGAGACTGAGGATTCTGGAATATGAGGAAAGAAAAGCAAAGCATAAAGCTAGATAGCTTAGTTTGCTAGGGCTGCTGTAACTAGCACAAACTGGGTGTCTTAAAACAACAGAAGTTCATTGTCTCACAGTTCTGGAGGCTAGAAGTCTGGATTGAGCTGTCAGAAGGGCCATGCTTCCTCTGAAGTCTCTAAGGGAAAGTCTGTTCCATGCCTTTCTCCTGGTTTCTGGTGCTTCCTTGCTTCCTTTCTTAGTATGCCTAGGCTTGTGGCAGCAAAACTCAATCTCTTCCTGTGTCATCACATGACTGTCTTGTTTGTGTCTTCTCTTCCCTTCTTGTAAGGACACAGTCATATCAAATTAAGGGCACATCCTCCTCCAGTGAGACCTAATGTTAACTTGCTTACTTCCATCTGTAAAGACCCTAATTCCAAACAAGGTAACATTCTGAGGTACTGGGGATAAGGTCTTCAACATTTCTTTTGGGGGGGACACAATTCAAGCCATAACACTGGATAAGGGAGATTTTATTAATATGGAAGCACTCTCCCATAATTAAAGGATTTACTACTCTGGCTAAGACCCCAGGAAATGGTGTTAACATGCTGCTAAAATGGCCCTTGGCACTTAAAAGAAATTGCTAGTTCATACTGAACGAAATAGAAATGTCAGAACTGTCATGGGAGATGGTGGAAGAAGGGATCAACAGGCTCATGCTAGAGCAGATAGATACTCTATGAAAGGTAAAACAAACAAACAAAAAAACCCCACCAGCCCACTATATGCTGCAGGAAGACTGGAAGTCATTGTGTTTACCAAAGTGGTAAAGAGTGCACTGGTGAAAGGGATACTAGTATTGTCAAACTCAGTGGTCACTATCCTCTGAAGGCTAGGGCTCAGGAGATGTTGTTAGAGAATTGAGCTCCTGAAGACAATGAGAGGACCTGAAGTAATGTAGATACCAGATGGCAGATATTAAGTGTCCTGGAAGAGAGGTGTGTATAATTATAATAATCGGGAAACGGATGTGGCTCAAGAGGTTTGGCGTCCGTCTACCATATGGAGAGACCGGGGTTCGATCCCCGGTACCTCCCGGTAAAAAAAAATAATAATAATAATAATAATAATGGCCAGCAAAGTCAAAGTGGCAACTAGGGCAGCCTGACCTAGAGTGACCTATGGAGATGGTTAAGGAAACATGGCATTCCTAGGGACAAGATAGATAGATAGCCAACAATGGGTTTTCCCAATCTCTAAAATCAAATCAAATTAGAACTGGATGTTCAGAAGGCTAGGGGAGCTGCCCTAAAAGTCACAATCCTTTTCCCAGTTTCCAGACGTGATGCAGTTTCTGTATCCAGAACCCATTGACTGGGAGGCATCAAGTGGGTAGAGGCCACAGTAGTGAGGACATCCCCTCACTACAAAGAATTATCTGGCCTAAATGTCATAGTGCCAGGGTTGAGAAACTTTTGCAAATTCCACCAAGTCTGAAGTTTGGGCTGAGAACCTGATATAGCATCATCCTTGGAGGACACCACTATAAGATGAAAGTGGTACTGCCAGGATTGAACATGATAGGGCCAGAAGGCACAAAGTAAGCTTCCCAAGCAGGTGGGCTGGAAACCCATATCACCTCTGTGACACTGGACTTTATGGGCACATTGGGGGTTGGGAGAGAGGTCCCTTATGACCTCTTGATCAGAGAGGAAAAAGGCCATGCTTGATTCATGAATGGATAGGCTCAGTATGGGAGTGTGAGCCACAAAGACAGGGTGGCCATAAAAGAAAAGAGCGAGGAATCCTCCTAATGGAAAGAGCTTCAGGAGGAATACCTAGTTATCTACCTGGAGTAGAGAGAAGTGGCCCAATGTAAGCATATACATAGACTTTGGGGAATTGGTCAATGGCTTGGCTGGTTACTCTGATAAGAGGAAAGACGATATTGAGGACAAGTGGGTCTAGGGAAGGGATATGGGGATGGACCGATGGTTAGGCACAACACACTGGATCTTTGAACCTCATCTTACCCATCAGGGTATATCTACCATGAAAAGATACCAAACAATCATAAAGATAGAATGGCTTGACCAGTGACAAACAGATGTGAACAGTGGTAATCCCTAAATAGTGGGATTATAGAAAGTTATTTTCTCCTTTTTGCTTATCTGCATTTTCTAATTTTCAACAATAAATATGTATTACTTCTGTAAGAAAAGCTACATATACATTCACATACATATGTGTATATAGAAGATTTCTTTGAGTCACTTAGTTCAGGGAGGAAAAGCCATTTTTATGTGACGTACAACAAACAACATAAAATAAGACCAAACCAATACAAATAGATTAAATCTATAAATGCATAAAATTTAGAATATTTAGACAAAAGGAAAAAAATTCTAGAAAAATATAATTTACCAAGACTGACTCAAGAAAAAGATTATAAAATGTGTATAGTATTGTTATAATTAAAGAAATTGTACTCTCCTAGAGTTGTTTTAAAACTCTTCCCATAAAGAAGACATCAGAGACAAATTTATAATGAGATTGTCAAATCTTTCAGAGAAAGATAATTATTAAGGAGGATATAGCCAGAGGGGATTCGTAGATACTGCTTTAAGGAATGTAAATTTATGTGCCACTTGAAAAGGTATTTTATATTATATTTCTCCAGTTTTTTTGTCTATTTTGAATTTTTTGTTTTTTTCCCCAAGCTTTATATGCATATGCTTTCAAACTATGGATCACTAGCCAAATCTAGCCTGCCACCTGTTTTAGCAAATAAGGTTTTGTTGCAACACAGCCACACTCATTTATGTGTTGTCTATGGGTGCTTTCACATTACAATGGCAGAGTTGAGTATTTACTCCTGAGTCTAAAGACACATGAAGCCTAACATATTTACTATCTGGCTCTTTAGAGAAAAAGCTTGCTGGCTCCTGGTTTAGAGTCAATTAGTTCTACATGGTTTAAGAAAAACAGCTTTCTCTAGCATTCCTTTCCTCAGGTTTCCTATCTCCAGAGATAACCAAGTTCCATTCTGTTAGCTATGTCATTTGCTAGTCATTCTGTATCTCTAAATAATATGCTTCACTCTCTAAGTGAATTTTCCCATTCTTTTTTCTTCCCCTTCCCAAACCATACAATGCAAATTTCTTTTCAATCCACCATCTCAGGATATTTATGTCATGATTTTATTAGATCAATACTCAGTGTTTACATTATTATGACTAAGTTAATTTGAAAACCATGAGATACTGTGTGTTTTAGACTGCTGTGCTGCCAAAATGCAATATACCAGAAATGGGTTGGCTTTTATAATGGGGATTTATTAGGTTGCAAGCTTACAGTTTTGAGGCAGAGAAAAAAGTCAAATCAAGGCACTATCAGGCTACTCTTTCTCCCCAAAGACTGGCTATTGGCGATTCCGGACTCCTCTCTTACATGGCAAGACACATGGTGGCAACTTCTCTTCCAGATTACATTGCTTTCAGCTTCTGGCTTCCTCTGGCCTTCTCTCTGCTCCTGTGACTTCCTCTCTGTGATTCTGTGTGTTCCTCTCTGTCTCTGTCTCTCTATATTTATCCCATTTACAAAGGACTTCAGCAAGAGGATTAAGATCCACCATGGGTCACGCCCTACTGAAGCAACTCAACCAAAGGAAGGTTCTACCTACAAGAGCTTCACACCTACATGAATGGACCTGGCCCCAAAGATATGATTTTCTGGGGTCCATAAAAGCTTCAAAACACCACATTATATGATCGTTTTTTTCCTTGCTATCTTTTAACTTCCCTACAGTTAATCATTTTCTTACTTTTATTTGCCTAGTTTTCAATATATTTATCATAATTCTGTCTTAAATTCTCTGCCGCTTTTTAAACTCCCCTCTCAATACATTCATTTACATCAGGTATTTTATTAATTTCCTCTTCTTGAATAAGTCTCTCCTACAGCCTTATGATGAGCTCTAATCTAAATTGGAGATTACCCTCTGTTTTAGTTTGCTAAAGGCTCCCAATGCAAAAATACCAGAGATGGATTAGCTTTTATAATGGGAATTTATTGGGGTAAAATCTTACATTTCCGAGGCTACGAAAATGTCCAAATCATGACATAAGCAGAGATGTTCTGTCTCACCAAAGGTTGACTGCTGGCAATCCTGGACTCCTGCCACATGGCAAGGCAAAATGGCAGCTGGTCTGTGCTTTCTTCTCTAAGCTTACTTTCTCCCTGAGCTCAGCTGTGGGCAATCAGGCATATGGTTCATCTCTCCCGAGGCCTCATCTCTTCAGCTTTGGACTACTCCACAGAGTCCAGCCTTGGGCCTCCCTCTCTAACCCCTTGGGGTTTCTCCATCTTTCTGTGGCTGTAGGTGATTCTGGAGTCCTCTCTCACATGCAGGGTAAAATGACAGCTCTCTTTCTCTGAGTCACACCTCACCGAAGTACTCCAATCAAAGACCCCAACTGAATTCAATCCAATCAAGGGGTCCCACAGTCTAATAAAAGGCCTTTAACTCATGTGATCTAATCAAAATTGATCTAGTCAAAAGGTCCCTTAATTAAATCTAGCCAAAACGTCCCACCACATACAATATGTTTACAGGCACAGGAATGGGTTACTCTAAGAACATAGTTTTGGGGTCCACTAAGACTCAAACTAGGACACAGTCCATAGGTGTTACACAGTCTTTTATTGCAATATTCTCTAACCATTATATATGAACACCTTTCACTTCCTTCTTAAGTTGTATCTTTTATTCCCTATACCTCAAGACATTCTTTTTCTTTGTTTACTCTCTCGTACTACTTCTTAGAATGGATGCTTGTGAGATAAATTTTTAGAGACTTTTATGACTAAAAACCATCTATAACTTATCCTTGTACCCAATTGATAGTTTGGCTGAGTATAGAGTCTATTTTGGAAATAAATAAAATATTTCCTTCATGTTTTGAAGACAATGCTCCCTTATGATCTAGCTTCCATTGTTTCTGTTGAGAAATTCTAAGTCACTATGATTATGATGTGGATGTGAACTATTCCTTACCACACACACACACACACACACACACACAAAGATTGTCCCCTCATCCCCAAAGAACATGTCTCTTTTCAATGAAATTACCCTTCAAAAAAGTCCTCTCAATTTCTATCATCTTTTACATCAATGTTGTGGGTGTTGGAGCTTAAATTCAATCCTTTTCCTTGAATTTAGGCTGTGTGCTCTAATACTTCATTTTGAAATGTAATTTGTATCTTCAGAATTTCCAATTCAAATTATTGTTATCCATCCATCCATTTATTGGGTTTGTATATGAAGGAGAATAAAGTTAATCTCCAAATGCTAATTATTAATCCATTTTAAGAGTTAGTTAAACTCTGTTTCTCCATCTCCTGTATTCCTGTAAAGCAGTAGTTAGGTCCAAAATCTTGATCAAATTCAGGTTTAAAATTTTTTGGCAATAATGTTTCATAGATGGTGCTATAAGCATTCTATTGTGTCGTAATAGGAGCAATGCAATGTCTGGCCATCCCTCTTTTATTAATGTTAAAATGGATCAATGGATTCAGATGAAATGGAAGTATTTACATTATAAAGGAACTATTAGGCAGTCTGCAATTACAAAGGAAATATTCACAAAGAAGACCCTGTGAACAGATTTCTATGTAAAATTAAAGTTAATTAGTTTTAAATTAAAATTATGTTAGAAATGCTACACAAAACATATTATTTTACCAATTCCCCTTTCTGCTCACATCCCCCACCTATATAGAGTCATCTTTTGAGAGTTATTCTGAAACACCTCATTCTACAGTTTTTGATCAGTTTCGTAGTCATTTTAAGTAAAGAACCACTTTCAGAGGTTGATTGATAAACCTGGTCTTCTTCAAGAAAAATTAATAAAAAATAGTGAAAATGTCAGTTTCTTTGTAAAGAGTGTTTTTTTTTTTTAATTAATTAATTAATTAATTAATTTTATTATTATTATTTTTTTATTACCCTTTATGTGCCATGGAAGTAGGGAATCAGAGGATTCAACTAAACTTTGTATCAAAGAATACAGATATGCAAGTATCACAGATTTTTAGATTTTTTAAAAACTGATTTTCAAAGCTTTTTTTCCCCTTAAGTTGACATATTAAAGGAATTAATTTAGTTGGTTAATATATGTTATCTATTTAGCTTAATTCATGTAGAGACCCTAAGATATGGAGTGGCCAAAAAGAATTCTCTGAAATCACTCAAGTCACCTCTGGCCTATTTATGTAACCAGGTACAAATCAGCAAGTTTT
>JAKSZT010049854.1:0-19260 GCA_026826555.1 Tolypeutes matacus | reverse complement strand
GTCACCTCTGGCCTATTTATGTAACCAGGTACAAATCAGCAAGTTTTCCTCCATGAGTCCAACTGCAGTGTACTTTCCTGCAAAGTACAGTCCTGCTGTCAACTATGGCTGCCTTGGTTAATTGAATGACCCTCCTCCATATGCACAGCCATTAATGCATTGGCATAATAACCTAAACTGTAGCATGCTGACCACATAAGGAGGATTTTAAAGAATTGTTCCTGCTTGGAACAGCATAATTGGGGTTTGAGTGGATTTTAATCCAAAAAGTTGGCATATGAACTCTGAAACCCCCAACATCAAAATTTTATTATGCAGGAATGATCCATTTAATCCTCAAAACAGACAAGTTAAACTGAATTTCACACCATGTTGTTTTCCTAAATTATACTGTCTAAAAAGTTCTTGCAAACCAATTCCTGCTGTTTTATAAATAGCCATAATTTAAACTGAATTACAACAGTCAACTTGTCATTCAAAGAATGATTTAGGGCCAACGACACTAGAAGTCGATGACCCACTGTGACAAGTGAGCAGAAGGTCAGTGAAAATAAACAGGTAGTATGAAGCTCACATTTCTAACAAATATCTTCTAAGGAAATAAAATGGGAATTTAGGGAACATGTACAAGTTTACTTAATAACTTTTTTAACATAAGTATTAATATGAAAGAATATATTTAATACCTAGTAAAAAAAATACCTAGTTTTATTATGAATAATAAAATAAACACCTTTTGCCCGCCCCTAATCTAAGTAGAATAGTACGGTAGCAAGCATATTCCCTTGGCGCTCACTAGTCCCGGAAAGCACTAGTGGCCATCTAAGCACATGAGAGTCTTTGAGGGCTTTCCTATGGACGCAGAACATACTTAACCCTTGCAGGCAGGGCCTGCTGGAAGTGCCAGGGAGTTAAAGACACCAGGAGCAGACATCAGTCAATGAGGGCAAGAGCTGGTAGATAAATATTTTTTTTTTTTTTTTTTTTTACCGGGAGGTCCCGGGGATCGAACCCGGGTCCCTCCATATGGGACACGGATGCCCAACCAGTTGAGCCACATCCGACCCCCGGTAGATAAATATTTAAGCTTCCTCACTCCTCAGCTAGAACAACTCTGGGGTGTATTCTATGTAGTCTCCAAGATGTCCCCAGTGAAATCAAGCCTCTGTTAGCCACAGTAATAACCTGTTTCTTAACTTACACTAATATTGACTTCCTTCCTTCCCCATACCTTTTCTCCTCTCCCTTACCAGTAGATCTTGGGATAATCTCTGAAATAAACTACTTACACTTAAATCCTTGTGTTAGCACTGATTCTGGGGTAATCTAACAATTGCCAAAATTGTTGAAGAGCCCACATTCATCCCAGTCTTATCTTCCCCCCACCAAGGGTAACTACTACTTTATTTTTTTATGTTTAATATTTCTTAAATTATTATATGATATATCATATTAAAGTTACTATATTAAAGATATTGGTAACTGACAATATATTTTTAGGGTTTTATGTTTTTTTTTATTGCATATCATTTGTTTCATACTGCATGCATTCTTCTGCAATTATTTATTTTTATTTTTTTACTAAACAATATGTTTCTAAGATTTGTCCATGGGTTATATCTTTTTTTTTTTTCGCTGTTACAACAATGCTGCACATCTCCTCTGGTATACACATAGTGTTTTTCTATGAGTGAAATTGCTGAATCTTAGATTGTGTGAAGTTTCTCTTTTTTAAGTCATATTTCCTGGTACAACAGGAGATTTAATACATCTGCTGAATTTTATTTCATTTCAAAACACCACTAAAGCTGTTAAAAATTAAAAATGCTGGGAAGATGACATAGTATCAATAGATTTTTGAATCTGGAAAGTAGAAAGCCAAATCTAAGCTGGTGATGGGAGGGGGACGCAAGAGAAAATCATAGAACCACCTTAATTTATACTGCAGAATCTTCAAAAGGTTCCAGACCAGTAGTAATTCTGGATGAAAGAAAGAATGGGGCTGGTTGAAATATGGTCAATTGACTGAAAACTTTTTAAGTAGCAGCTAGAATCCCAGAATATCTTCCCTATTGGGTGTCCCTGGGCAGTTGTTCCTCTGGCCAGCAGAAGACTGCAGGTTTATTCTTTTTTTTTTTTTTTTTTTTTTTGCAGGTTTATTCTATAAAGTGGGTAAAACAGAAGTATTCTCGACTGGTGAGTACCAGATCCAACTGATGGCACAAATACCACAGTGAAACAGGAAGATTAATTCAATGTGTGCATATTGAATATTGAGAAATCCACACTATTCACTTTTCAGGAGACTGGAAGCTAAGCCTTTACTCTCCATGTAAGATTTTGGAGGGAATCTTCTCTGGAGGATCTGACCAGCCCACTGGAAAGACCTAACGAAAATGATTTTGTAGTTTCCCCAAGAAATGGTCCACCTAGATCATCTTAGAGTATTCCTACATTTATATGGTTCTCTTTTCCCCAGTCTCACTTCCACCATCTCAGATTCAGTTCTCATTTCTCAGTAAGATTACAGGAATATCTAATTAGCCTTCTCTTCTAGACTGGCCTCTCAAATCCATCCTATATTTGGTGCCAAATGAAGCCTTCTAAAATGCAAATCTGATCAAGTGTACATACATATATGTCTGTACATAGACACATATATGTGTCTATGTATATGTGAAAATATGTGCAAATATATGTGCATGTGTGTATTTGTGCATGTGTGTGAATAATTAAAACTAGAAAAGTGATGACTGAACATTGCAGTAATTATGTCCAGTTGACAGGGTTACAAATACTTGAATAATTTTTTTCTTTATATCTTTTTATATTTTCTAAGTCGCTTACATTGAATGCTCATTAACCTATGATTTTTAATGACTTAAAATGTGGAAGAATATTTAATGAAATTGGAAAACACTGACTTAGTCATTCATTAAAAAGTATTCACAAAGCAATATGTATTGTATGATCCCATTTATTCGTACAAGATGTATATTTTATATGAATGGTATGTGTGTCCCATGTAGCTTCTGCCATCTAGTTTTGGAGCCAACTGTCTGCAATTAACTTTCTTTTAGGAAACCTGCAAATGGGGGATCCTCAATGAAACTTCAAAGTAAGCAGGGAGTCAAAATATTGCGCTAGGTAAACCCATGATCCTACTACCATGGTAGAAGGGACTGCTATTAAGTTCATTATTAAACAACCTGTTAATTGGTCAAACTCTCACACAGTGTCCCTAGGGTAGGAAACTAATGACACTTAAGTCTGAAAAGGCTACAAAGGCTATTATGAGGATAGGAGAACTTATTTTATCTATTTTGTGCCACAGATGACTGAAACATATTCTCTTCCCACAAAGTGCACAGAACATCCTAGAAGAAATTAATAGGTTAGACTGTTACAATTGACACAAAAAGTATCCAGGTAGTATAAAGAAAAAGGGTTTGGATGATCATTTTGTAAACTCACAACTTTTCTAATTTAAAAAAAAAAAAGGGTTATGATATTAAAGTACAAGCAAGGAAAAGTTAGCCCAGACCAGGCGGAGGGAAGTAGGCAAGGATGGCTTATTGGAAAGGTGAGTTAAGTTAATTCTTAAAGGCTGAGTGGGTGTTAGCACAAAGAGCACAGGATGGGAGGTGGGAATTCCAAGCAGAGAAGAGAGGGCACACAAACACACAGAGATGTAAGGGATGTAAGGGATTGTAGCACCTTGGGTAGGGAAAGAGTAGCAGGAGGTGAACAGGAGAAGTAAAGAATTTGGAATTCTTCTTAATGTCATCACTGGATGATATTAAGCAATGACCTGACATGATCAGATTTGTATTTTATATAAATGATTCTATGGATGAAATGGCGTATAGGAAACTTGAAGGGGGGGATATCGTTTAGGAGATTATTAACCTAGGGGAGAAATGATGAGCATTTGGGAATATAAAGAGGAGAGGGTATATTTGAGCAATATTGAGGTGTAAAATTTTACTTGATTTGATGACAAAAATGGCATACAGAGAAGGATTGTGGGAAGATGGTGACAGGCTGAAAAGCAGAGTTGAATACTTTCACAAAAACAAATGAGAAATAGCCAAAAGCTGCCCGAGGGAACTGCTTTGGGGATCAGCGACCAGGGCAACACTACACAACTCCCAGGATGGTGAGGGCCAGAGAGACAAAGAAACCCAAATGACAAACGTGAGTTCCAAGTCCCTGGGGTAGCTGGGAAAGGCTCCCCTCCCCCACACCCAAGATATTAAGCTGGGGTAAAACACCTGGCTCACTGAGAGGGGAACAGACATCTTCCTGTCAATTGTATCAAGGGAAAAGGAAGAGGGGATTGCGGTGCTTTTCTTCAGTGAATTCGGTCAGCAGAGCCTGCTTTGAATCTCCGATCTGGAGATTCAACACAGGAACACAGGAAAGGGAAGGCTGAAACACCTCCGTGGAAAGGTGTGCTGACTCTCGCCATCTCCTGGCAGGTCTTGAAATTGCATGAACAAAAACTGTTAATGCTCTCTATACACAACTCCTGGGAGAAAAACCTAAGCCCCACTAGTGAGTCCCAGGTTGAATTTTGTAAACTTAAGCTGGGCAATTTTAAGGACTAAGAATAAGTTGAACCAAATATCAAAGAAAAGCTGTGGGAAAAAAGAACAATAGGCAAGAGAGAGAAATTAGCCATCAGTGTAAATTCACCAACATATTCAGATGCCTAGAAATCGGCAAATAATTACAAGCCGTACTAGGAAACAGGAAGAGATGGCACAGCCAAAAGAACCAAATATCCTGAAGAGATACAGGATTTAACACAATTGGTCAGTGATAATCTCACAATTCTCCTAAATCACTTCAAAGAGTTCAAAGAAAAATATGACTAAAGAAATAAAGGATATAAAGAAGACACTGGGAGAGCATAAAGAACAACTTGAAAGCCTGCAAAGAAAAGTAACAGGACTTATGGGAATGAAAGACACGGAGGAGATTAAAAGTCCATTACAGGGAAACAGATGTGGCTCAAGTAATTGAGCACCCATCTACCATTTAGGAGGTCCAGGATTTGATTTCCAGGGCCTCCTCGTAAAAGGCAAGCTGGACCTCACAGTGAGCTGGCTTGAGTGGAGAGCTGGCCTGTGCAGAGTCCTGGCCTGCACAGGGAGCTGGTGCAGCAAGACGATGCAACAAAAAGAGACACAGAGGAGAGACAATGAGAGATGCAGCAGGCCAGGGAGCTGAGGTTTCACAAGAGATTGAGCACCTCTTTCCCACTCTGGAAGGTGTCAGGATCGGTTCCCAGTGCCGCCTAAAGAGAAGACAAGCATACACCGAAGAACACACAGAGAGTAGACAGCGAATGCAAAACAACGAGGGGGGTGGGATAAATAAAATAATAAATCTTAAAAATATATATATATATTAGAGGGAAGAGGATATGGCTCAACCAGTTGGGTTCCCTCCCACCCCGTGGGAGGTCCCAGGTGCCTTCTAAAGAAGATGAGCAGATGCTGCACCTGCCACAATGAACTAGATGTCACACTGCCACAATGAGCAGACGCCTAAATGAGCAAATGCTACAAGCCAGCAGATGCCGCAGCCCATAGGGAGTGGATGTGGTTGAGGCTGTTGAGAACTTGCTTCCCATGTGGGAGGTCCTGGGTTTGGTTCCCCATACCTCCTGAAGAAGGCAAGCAAACAGTGAGCAGGCAGACGAGAACCATCTGGGGGAAGAGGGGATAATTTAAAAAGAATAAAGTAAATAAATAAATCTTTAAAAAAAATACATTAGAGGCACATAAAAGCAAATTTGAATTGCTTGAAGACAGAATTAATGATTTCAAAGACAGAAATCTGAACTGGAAAAGACAGGAGAACAGAAAGAGAAGAGAACATAAAAAATAGAACAGAGTCTCAGGGAATTGAATGACAATGTGAAACACACAAACATTTGCATTATTGGTGTCCCAGAAAGATAAGAAATGGAAAAGGGGCAATAAGAATATTTGAGAAAATAATGACATAAATATCAATATCCAAGAAGGACAATGCACCACAAATCTGAACAGACCTACCCTAAGAAACCTACCATTCAGAATGACAAATATCAGGGATAAAGAGAGGATTCTGAAGCAGCAATAGAAATGCAAGGCATCACATACAGGGGAAACTTGATAAGATCAAGTGCCAAAACCATGGAGGAGACAAGAAAGTGGTAGGCACTGAAAGAGAAAAACTGCCTACTAAGAATTCTGTATCTGGCAAAGCTGTCCTTCAAAAATGAGGGTGAGTCCAAAGTCTTCACAGACAAACAAAAACTGATAGAACATGTTACCAAAAGACCAGATTTGCAAGAGATACTGAAGGGGGTGTTGAAGCCTGAAAGGAAAAAGCAAGGGTGAGAGATTTGGAGAAGAGTTTAGAAATGAAATTATTAGGAAGGATAAACTAAAGGATAAGATGAGAGACAATAGAACAATATGACAACAGAGAGCCAAAGGACAAAACGGATGAAGTAAGTAATGCCTTTACAGTTTTAACACTAAATCTTAATGGATTGAACTCCCCAATCAAAAGACATAGACTGATAAAGTGGATAAAAAATATGAGTTGTATATATGTTGTCTACAAGAGACCCACCTCAGACATAAGTACACAACCGGTTAAAAGTGAAAGGTTGGGGAGGCGGATGTGGCTCAAACAGTTGGGCATCTGTCTCCCATATGGATGGACCTGGGTTCTATCCCCAGGACCTCCTGGCAAAAATAAAGAAAAATATAAAAGTCACGCTGGCTGCCAGGCCCTATGCATGAGTATGCTGTCAGGCCCCTCAAGTGGGTGCCCCTTAGGCCTTGTGAGTGGGTGAGCCCCCAGGCCCCACATGTGGGTGGCACCATCAGGCCCTGCCGAGCACACTGCTAGATGATGATATAACAGAAGAGTGACACAAGGAAGAGCCAAGATGAGACGTGCCGAAAAACCAGGAACTAAGGTGGCACAGGAGGTAGGATGCCTCTCTCCCACATTGGTGGTTCCCAAGATTGAATCCCAGTGAAGACAGGAGGAGAAGGATGAGAAGTGAGGGCAGGAAACAGACACAGAGAATTACCCAGCGAATGGACACAAAAACAGTAAAAACCCGGGGGGGGGCGGATATAAAAATGGATAAAAGTAAGTAAGTAAATAAATCTGAAAAAAATTTTAAAAAAGAAAATATAATGTTCAAACCTGAAAATTAAAAAAAAAAAGTGAAAGGTTGGACAAAGGTATTCCATGCAAATACTAACCAAAAAAGAGATGGAGTAGACCAGATAAATGTAAAATAACATTATAGTATATGAGCAATAATTACTCAGTGCAACTGGCAAATTGTTCTTGTGGTCAGCTTCTATAGTTTTTTTCACACAAAATAAACACTTGCTTTTAATTGACGAGGACTGGAGAAGAGCTATATTTTTGGATACTTCATTTTTTTTTAACCCTTTCTTATTCATATACTTTAATTAAAATAATCTATCTGGATCAATAATGATTTAGCATGACTACTGTTGAACAAGATGTTGAGTTTTTCTGCCTCAAAAAATTATGAGTTGGCAAATTGCCATTTGCTGTACTTCATTCCAGTAAGATGTGAAGAATTTCCAAATAGTGATTTGATTATCTAGAAATAATTATGGCCTAAATGGATGTTAAATAACTAAACCAATAATTTATTTCATTCTCAGAGATTATATGTCCAGTAGTTAGAGCTGTACTATAAAACTTAGAATTATGTTATAATTAATTCCTATTATTTTTGAATTATTATTTACATTTATAAATATTTGTTGTTATGCTATCGATTTTCTGTCATTGATTATATTAAATCTAACCAAGCCTTGCACTCTCGTTTTAAATGGGCATTCCACTGAATGAATGATGCCCAAAGGATACAGTAATAATAATACTAATAACAAGAATAAACTGACTCTATTCCCCCAAGTAATAATGTTCAAACTTGTGAGATACATCCTTCCCTTGCATGAAACCTCGGCAGGCCCCTTAGCTTCTCTGCAGATCCTCAGTGAAAATAGATTCACGTTCAATCACAATACGTAGACTCTTTTTAGTAATGAATATGTTCAGGCTAGTTAATAATCAAAATTCTGCACTTTATACAAAGTTACGGTTTTCCTCCCCCTGTTCAGGCCTGCTTCGGGGCAGAAGCCTACAGTGGGGGAAGGGAAAGATGTGACACCACCATCTCTTTGGTTTCTGACCCAGGTTTGGGGATGGGAAGGAATGAGCGTAAAACAAAGCAATGGCTTAAATGAATGGCGTTAGTGGCATTTGACGTTTGTTTTCTCTGCACATAGACATTTAAAGCTGATTCTTTCCCTTACGTTATCCAGCCACGTTTCTACTTCTTGAGATTTTTCTCAGTGGCATATCACCACTCAAGACCCCAAACAAAAATCTAACAAGCACCTGCTGTGTGTCATGCATGGTGCTGGGTGCCAGTATGTTTGTCCAACTTCCAGGACGATCCTAAACACAATGCAAAAACACATATCAGAAAATAAAATTTCAGTCTCAGTAATCATATTGACTTTAATTTTTCAGCTATAAATCTCACTTTACAAGGTAATTGCTATTGTAAAAAAAGGGGTAGGTCATTAATAGTCTCATTTCCCAGATGTTATTTGCTATACACTCTAAATTTTATAACCTCCAACATAGTGTGCACTTTGAACTTGTAAGTAGGAAAACTCTCTTCAGAACGCTTACATCCTAATTCACGAAATAAATGTGCCCACAAATTGTAGTTTAGGATAGAGAAGACATGCTTGTTATTTTTCAATCCAGGTGGGTTTCAGGAGAGGAGCAAAGGACGTAATGGGAAGACCCTGTAGAATGGATTGGTATTGCAGTAGATAGGTGATCTCTCGAACTTTAAACCTCCACATCACTGTATGAAATTGCTTCTAAGATAAGAAATAGAATAAATTCTCTAAGTACGGACTAGAATTTCTGCTTGCCTAGAGGCTGACTCAACTGAAGATCATGGCATTTGATGGTGCTTGGAAGGTAGACCGGAATGAGAACTATGACAAGTTCATGGAAAAAATGGGTAAGAGCTTCATTTTTCAGTGGCTAATTCTTTGCTTTTTCACAGACATTTTTCTTTCTAATTCTCTCCACACCTCTGGGCTTAGGGTATAGCTTCTGTTGTGGTGAGGATCTAGAATGTATGATGGTTTGGAGGGAAAACCAGATTTCTTAATTAGAAAGAATAACCTGTCTCACCAGTGGAAGAAAAGAATCTTTGAGTGCTGTCTACTGAAAAGCAAAATAGTTGTAGACATGTTTCATTCACTCTTTAACTGCTGATTGAGCCTGGGTGATAACAAAATGATACTCGTTTTATTGAGAGTAAAAGAAAAAAAATGGGAATGTGTAACAGTAACATCCAGAACTAAAAACATTGAATTCTAGGGGTTAGAAAAGCAGAAGCCATGTAATAAAGCAGTGGAAAAGAGTGCTATTAAAATTCAAAGTTCTGAAAGAATTAGACTCAAACAATTCTCTTTTCCCCTGACTTATAACCTTTGGGAACAATCTCATGAAGGTGTTGATTTTCATTAGGGGTTTTAAGTTAACTGGTTTTAAAAATCTGTATTGATACTTTGGCAGCATGTAAACTGCACAAGATGGGCAAACAAATTTGTGTCATTTCCAAAAGATAAACATCTGCATCAATTATCTTAAGGAATTCCAAGTCCAAATTTATAGAATTTGCACCTTCTTCCAATAATGAATTTGACTGTAAAATTTGCTAATTTTCTCATGTTTGTGTCAATCAGAAATGCCTCAAAAAGCAAAGAGAATTATAAAGTTCTAAACTTAAAACCCACTATGGAAAGCAAACAAGAATTAAAAAAAAAGGAATACTGTATATGCAGAATTAAAGTTGTATATCTTTATAAATGTATGAATATATTTTTAATCCTTCATTTAACATTTCTGGAATTTGACTTATTTAACACTGAAACAAAGAATTTTATAATCTTAGTAAAATTAAATAAAAATTACTCGGCTCTAAGATTTTGTCCTTCATTAATTTTTCTTAAGTTTTGGAAAATAGCTTGAATCAGTTCTTTTGATCTGATTGACCTTTGCTTTTTCTACAGAAGTGATCCAAATGCTCTTGTGCAAAGACAATGCTATCATATTTTCTCTCCCACTCTCAAAATTAAAAATATATATTTTTAAAAAACAGCTTGGAAAAATAAACATCTCTATGGCACTTTTACTTTATTTTCTCCAACCTCTTTTCTTTTGCAGGTGTTAATATGGTGAAAAGAAAGCTTGCAGCTCATGACAACTTGAAACTGATAATCACACAGGAAGGAAATAAGTTCACCATCAAAGAATCAAGCGCTTTTCGAAACATTGAAATTGTGTTTGAACTTGGTGTCAGTTTTAATTACACCCTGGCCGATGGAACTGAACTCAGCGTAAGAGATGTTTTATAAGCAATGCATTCTTTCCTTCTCTACACAGTACTAAGACAATCTCTATTTTAAGATATTGGATGGTTTGATTAATACATGTCTCCTTCATTTTTTGAGGAAGCTGATGGCATTTATACACGTTATATATTGCACAAATTAGCAGGGTATTTAAATGCAATATTTTTATTTTCATACACATCTGTGAAGAATTCCAACTGAACAATAAGAATTGGAAAAATATACTTAGAATAACTAAGTAAAGAACTATTCATAAAAAAAATCTAAAGCCGTGTGTTTTCAAATTTTCATACCTGACAGCAACAAAAGCTTTTACAGTGAAGTAAGTGAATAAATAAATACACAGGAATTACTTCTAAATACTGGAGTCATTTCAGCTTCAAAAAATACTTAGAAAGAGAATCGGTTTCAAAATTTTATATCATTCCGTATGCACTGAGAAATCTCAAAATTGGTTAAAATGTGTCATAATGAGCCTGGCTTTTGCTTGGCCATAGCTTTTATGCTCTCTGAAAAAAATATAAACAATTAAATATTTCAAACATTAGGTGTACATAGTACAGAAGAAGAGGGTTAAAGCAGCTCTTTACCGGGAAGCTGAAAGCAGTGCATATATTGGTGATGCTCTCTTCTCATGAACCGATCCTTTATTTGCTTTAGACATACACACCTACAATTATTCCTACGTGATTCAAGTCCCTAAATTAACTGCAGACTCCCAAAGCAAATTGAAACTTAAATAGTCTTTGAAAATAATCTTGATATTTCAAAATACGTTGTGTTACCTACCTTTCTTTGTTAAATATACTCCAGGTGTCTGACCTCTCATCTCCTTGACACCTAAAATTGCTGAGTTATAGGTGTGAGCATGTAACGTAAACATAATAGGCATTTAAGAGATATATTGAAATAATAAATGAATTAATTAGCAAATAAATGAGTGACCAAATGGAAAAGTCTAAGGCTCTCTTGTAGGTCTTGGGAATGTACTTCTTAACGTTTAAAATAGGAATTTTCAGGAGTTAGCATTTTAAACTGATTTTGTTTTTACCTCTTTAGTTTCAGAATTTACTTCTAGTTAAATTATGAATGTTTACAATGATAATTCACTGTTGAATATTTGATTGATTATGGTCATTCTTTAATACTACCCACAACCACACAAATCAAAATAAGCACAGGATTGTTAGCCTCTCCATGAGACTAATTTAAATTGCGACCAATTTAGGACACTGTTCTTAACATGAAAGAATTAGACAAGAGAAGTCCTGCTCACCTGCCTTATAATTCAGCATGTGGAAATTATCAAGGGGGATGAGCCTAACGGTTACCAGCTCAGTCCACAAGCCCGGGTTCAATCCTGGCTCTGCTACTTTGGGTGAATTACTGTACCTCTGTTTCACCATCTGTAAAATGGAGAAAATAGTAGCATCTATTTCATAGGATTGTTGTGAAGATTAAATGAAGAAATGGTTCATAGAACCTGGTGCCTAACATATGTGAGACCCTTATAAACACTAGTTCTTGCTCTAATTATTTTTATGCAGGGAATCTGGACCCTAGAAGGAAACAAACTTGTTGGAAAATTCAAACGGGTAGACAATGGAAACGAGCTGAATGCTGTCCGAGAAATTATTGGTGACCAACTAATCCAGGTAAGTTGTAAAAAGATTAAAACTATTTCCCAAAGATAAAAATAATTACATAACAATAATTTTATTTTTGAGGTTGCCAAATTATGTCTTTGGGACACAGAATACTACACTTTAGCGCTTAAATTTTACTGATTCTAAAAATATAGATGTTTCTGATGCTTATTTATTGAAGATATATTGAAGAACTTACACATATCTCAAATATATCAATATCTATTTTCGCTAAACATGTAAATGATTATGAAGGAAAATATTTTTTATAAATGTGTGTCTCCTATATCTATATAAAATGAAACTATCAAGTAAAAAGAAAATATCATAAATACTAATATTTTTCCTAATTTAGCTTTAAATCTTAATGCCAAATTCATCTATATTTGTTAACACCTTCCAGACTTATGTATATGAAGGAGTAGAAGCCAAGAGGATCTTTAAAAAGGAATAAGCATTGTTCTTGGAGCACAGCCAAGATCACAAATTGGATGGAAGATCTACATTGTACCAGAACTGTTTATCTCTCCCCATCAAGTGTAAGGTTACTGACTGATTAGTCCTTTAATAAACATTGGTCAATGGCTTATATTTCCAGTCTTGCCAAAGCACTACAAGTTAAAGCTAACTAGAATTTAACTTGTTTAACATTCTCTGAGATGTACATTTATTGATGAGCTAAAAGAATTTATGATATTTTAAAAACAAAAATAAATATTGTACCCACATTACTTCTTAAGTAACATCTCCTTTTTTAAAAAGGTATGTGACATAGCATTGATAGACTGTCACTTTTGATAAACTAAAAACATGGGCTGCATGAGGGTCTTTAAAATCTTGCACTAGCTGTGAATATTTTCCTTGAAAATATTAACCAGAAAGCTTATAAATGTAAAAAAGCAAATGCAAAATAAATATTCCCATAAACCCACAATCCAGAGACAATCGCCATTCTGATTTTGATAAATATCCTCCCAGTCCTCTTCTCTGACTGTAGATATTTCCCCAAACATACCACTTTGAATAGTATGATAGGAAACAAGTGATGCACGAAGTTAAATAATTGTATATATTTGCCCACATTGTGAGCCATTCTCAGACCTGGCTGAAAATCAGGATCACCTTAGGAACATAAAAAAATGTTTACATTCTTAATATCCACTGTTAACCTACCAAATTAGAATCTCTAGAAATAGAGGGATTTTAGAAAACTGCCAGGTGATTCTGATGCATCCTGCTCACTAACCAGTCTTTGGGAACAACTGGGTCATCAGACACCAAAAATGTCCCTTTTTTTTTTTTTTTTTTTTTTTTTTTAATGATCAAAATAGTGAGACTCTCTTTAATGGCAATGATGGTGGGGTTGGTAATCACAGTGATAAGACAATAACTACAATTTACTGAATGCCAACTCTGCTGGTCTAGGCATGATGCGAGGTCCCTTACCACCTCATCTCTAAACCTCATAATGACCTAAGGTTGTGTATTATTATCTCCATTTTATGGTGAGTGAACCTGAAGCTTGGGAGATCTTTAGATGCTTGAAGGAGTTTTGATTGCTTTGGAGTGAAGGATTTAGATGAAACATATTCTCTCTCATCGAACCAGTGACCTGGCTTTCCCATTTTCATGGCTGAAAGGCAAAGGGGAAAACATGCCACTTTGCAATGCATGAGTCAGGTAGAGTAGTCAAAGAAAGATAGACACACAACCTGGACTGAGAAGCCATCGGTTCTTCTCTAAAATTCAGTCCAGACAGTCTTCAGGAAAGATGTAAGAAGTCCCTAGGAAATCTGACCTCTGCTCCCAGGGTTTCCTGTATCTAATATTCCATGGGCCAATGTGAATGGACCCCTCTATTTTGCCCCACATTACCTTCCACCTTGTAGTCATTATGGTTTGACTTTGTTCTCAGGATTTCCATGGTCAGTAGAGCCAAAGTGCTTGGGATACAGACCAAGGAAGGAGAGGGTGTGGCTGTCATGGGAAAACAGAGCCTATGACCTGCCACACTAAGTTTAAAGTGGGATGGGAATGGGGCCCTATGAGATAAGGCCCAATACATGACACTTTTTCCTTCATATTTCAAGGCCGTCTCCACCAAGAAATCTTTCTGGAATCCATTTTAATCACTTCTCTAAACCATTCTAACTCCCGCTCAGTATACACCTGCAATTATTTTTCCATTCATTCTTCACTGTAGAGCAATAACCTAGATACTCCTAAAAAGTTTTTTATTTCCTTAGGGACTTCATTATTCAGCGTGTAATATTTTGGAGATTTACTTTCCTAAAGGTCCTTTTTTTTTTTTTTTTTTTTTTTTTGGTAAATATAGAAAGAAATATGCATTCCCACAGTACAGGATTCTAGGGTCCAGCCTGGGAGGAAAGGCAGCCAGGAAGCATTTCAGGGAGCAGAGAAATACATTGAGAGGGTTGTCACATTTGTAGAAGATCAGTTGCAGATACTCAGGAGAAGACTGGATTTGTGAGTCTCCACTTGTGGCAACTGCATTGCCTCCCCCATCAGACTGGGAGTTTGCCAAGGTAAGGAATAGCACACTCCACCACCCTGAGCCCAGGCAGTGACTCTAGGACAGGGTCCAGGGAGCCCCAGGGTTTAGTACAGATATACTGCCTGCTGTGCTTCAGACAATGGGAGAGCGCTGGCCAGACTTTGCCATGCCTTCTTCCTCCTTCCACTATGTCTTCCACTTTAGGTCTCACCAGTAAAATCTCAACTTTCTCTCTTAAACCAGACACCCTCAATGGGTTTTGAGCAGAGCTGTCCAACAGAACTCCCTGAGACAGTGCAAATGTTCCATATCTGCGCTGGCCAATGTGGTAGCCACTAACCACATATTATTTCTGAGCACTTGACACATGGCTAGTGCAGACAAGGGACTGACTTTTCTATTGTATTGTTTTTTCTTTATTAGAGAAGTTGTGGTTTTACAGAACAATCATGCATAATATACAGGATTCCCATATACTACCCTATTATTAACACCTTGCACTGGTGTGGAATATATATTACAATTGATGAGAGCACAATTTTATAATTGTACAAATAACTATAGTCCATGATTAACTTAGGTTCACTGTCTGTATAGTGTAGTTCCATGGATTTTTAAAATATATTTTTATTAGACAAATTGTGAACTTACAAAACAAACATGCAATGTGTTGAATTCCCATACAACACCCTCCACCAACACACTACATTGTTGTGGAACATTTGTTACAGATTAAGAGATATCATCAGACAATCAACACTAACTATGAAGTACAGCTTACTTCATACTACCCTATTATTACCACAGTACATCTTTGGTTTTGATGCAAGAATATTACAGTATTTCTGGTAACTAACTAACTAATGTCCATAGGTTACATTAATTGTATTTTCCTCATGCATATTCTTAACACTTGCAATAGCGATGTACATTTGTTCTAGTTCATAGAAATACATTCTTGTATTTGTATTTTTAACCACAGTTCTCATCCCCCTCTGGGTTCACTATGTTATTCAGTGTCTACATTGTTTTCTAGCTCTCTTTCAATTGACATTTACATCCCTAGACTGCCCTTTTCAGCCACAATCCAATTTATAAACCAGCTGTGTTAGTTCTACTCACTATAATGTGTTACCATCAACTCTATCCATTTGAATCACTTCTCTAACCCATTCTACAAAGCACTACATAACAATAATTTTATTTTCGAGGTTGCTGAATTATGTTCACTTATTGAAGCCGGTGCTCAGCCACTGAGCCACTTCGGGTCCCCTGAGCTGGTTTTTTTTATCCACACTTTTACAGTCAAATTAATTTAAACTTCTACATACATTAAGCACGTTAGTACCCTTTTTCAGCCCTCCTCCTATTTCCTAATAACTTATACTCTAGGTTTTAACCCCATGCACTTATTCTTCATATTTAGTTCATATTAGTGAGACCATATTTGTCCTTTTGCATCTGACTCATTTCACTTAGCATAATGTCTTCAAGTTCCTACCATATTATCATATGTATCCCAATTTCATTTCTTCTTACAGAAGCATAGGATTCCATCATATATATATATAGATAGATACACCATATTTTGTTTATCCATTCATCAGTTGATGGACACTTGGGATGTTTCTATCTTTTGGCAATTGGGGATAACACCGCTATGAACAATGGTGTGCACATGTCTGGTCGTGTCACAATTTTCAGTTCCTCTGGGTATATTCCTAGTAGAGGAATTGCTGGATCATATGGCAGTTCTACATTCAGCTCCCTGAGGAACCGCCAAACTGTCTTCCACAGAGGCTGCACCATTTTACATTCCCACGAACAGCAAAGGAGTGTTCCTATTTCTCAACATCCTCTCCAGCACTTACAGTTTTCTGTTTTTTAAAAATAATTGCCATTCTATGCAGTGTGAGAAGATATCTCATTGTTGTTTTGATTTGCATTTCCCTAATAGCTAGTGATATTGAACATTTTCTCATGTGCTTCTTGGCCATTTGTATTTCCTCTTTGGAGAATGTCTATTTAAGTCTTTTGCCCATTTTTAAATTGGATGGTTTGCTCTTTTATTTTTGAGTTGTATGATCTGTTTATATAGAATGGAAATGAAACCCTTGTTGGATATGTGGTTTCCAAATATTTTCTCCCATTGAGTGGGCTGCCTGATGAAGTCCTGATGAATGAAAACAAAAGTGTTTAAGTTTGAAGACGTCCCATTTATCCACGTATTATTTCACTGCCCATGTTTTTGGTGTAAAGTTTAAGAATGCACCACCTACCACCAGGTCTGGAAGATGTTTCCCTACATTTTCCTCTAGGAGCTTTATGGTTTTAGCTTTTATATTTGGGCCATTGATCCATTTTGAAGTAAATTTTGTATAAAGTGTGACATAGGAGTCCTCTTTCTTTCTTTTGGGTATGGATATCCAGTTCTCCCAATACCGTTTGTTGAATAGACTGTTCTGCCCCAGGTGGGTGGGTTTGACAGGCTTGTCAAAAATCACTTGACCATAGATGAGAGGGTCGGTTTCTGAACCATCAATTTGGTTCCATTGGTCTATCTGTCTATCTTTTTGCCAGTACCATCCTGTTTTTACCACTGTAACTAGGTAATATGATTTAAAGTCTGGAAGTGAGAGTCCTCCAACTTTGCTCTTCCTTTTTAAGATGTTTCTGGCTATTTAGAACCCCTTACCCTTCCAAATAAATTTGATGGTTATGTTTTCCATTTCTTTAAAAAATGCTGGTGGAATTTTTTATCAGGATTGCATTGAATCTCTATATCAATTTGCATAGAATTGACATCTTAATGTTAGTTAGTCTTCCAATTCATGAGCAGGAATGTTCTTCCATTTATTTAGGTCTTTTAAAATTTCTTTTAGTAAGACATTGTAGTCTTCTAAATACAAGTGCTTTATTGTCCTTGGTTAAGTTTATTCCTAAATATTTGATTCTTTGAGTCACTATTGTAAATGGAAATTTTTCCTGACTTCCTCCTCAGATTGTGCATTAGAACAGATTAGTGTTTAGAAACATTACTGATTTTGGCGTATTAATCTTGTATCCTGCCACTCTGCTGATATTGTTTATTAGCTCTAGCAGCTTTGTTGTAGATTTTTCAGGACTTTCTTGGTATAGGATCATATCATCTGCAAATAGCGAAAGTTTTACCTCTTCCTCTTCGATTTGAATGGCTTTTATTTATTTTTCTTGCCTGATTGCTCTAGCTATAACCTCTAGCACTATATTGAACAACAGTGGTGACAGTGGAAATCCTTGTCTTGTTCCCGATCTCATTGGGAAACTTTTCAGACTTTCACCATTGAGTACAATATGAGCTGTGGGTTTTTCATATATGGCCTTTATCACGTTGGGAAAGTTTCCTGCAATTCCTATCTTTTGTAGTATTTTTATCCAGAAAGGATGCTGTATTTTGTCAAATGCCTATTCTGCATCAATCGATAGGATTATGTGTTTTATCTTCTTGATTTATTAATGTGGTCTATTATGCTGATTGATATTCTTGTGCTGAACCACCCTTGCATGCTTTGATTATGATGAATAATTCTTTTACTGAGTTGTTGGATTCAATTAGAAAGATTTTGTTGAGGATTTTTGCATCTGTATTCATTACATGTGTCTGTAATTTTCCTTTTTTCCTAATGCCTTTATCTGGCTTTGGTATTAGGGTGATATTGGCATCATAGAATGAGTTTGGCAGTGTTCCTTCTTGTTCAATTTTTTGAAAGACTTTGAGTAAGATTGTTGTTAAATCTTCTTTGAATGTTTGGTAGAACTCACCTGTGAAACCATCTAATCCAGGACCTTTCATTTTGGGGAGTTGTTTGATATTTGTTTCAATTTCTTTCCTTGTAATTGGTTTTATGAGGTCTACTATTTCTTCTAGGGTCAGTATAGGTTGTTCATACGTTCCTAGGGATTTTTCCATTTCATCTACATTGTCTAGTTTGTTGGCATACATTTATTTCTGTGGGGTCAGTGGTAATATCCCAATTTTCATTTTTTACTTTATTTCTTGCATCTTCTCCCTTTTTTTGTCAGTCTAGCTAAAGGTTTGTTGAGTTTGTTAATCTTCTCGAGGAATCAATTTTTGATTTGTTAATTCTCTCTCTAATTTTTTGTTGTTGTTGTTTTCAATTTCATTTATTTCTGCTCTGAACTTTGTTATTTCATTCCTTCTGCTTGCTTTGGCAGGCAATGGTTTACTGTTCTTTTTCTAGTTCCCCCAGCTGTGTAGTTAGGTCCTTGATTTTAGCCCTTTCTTCTTTTTAAAATTTTTAATTTATTTCTTTTTTGTCTTTCTTCTTTTTTAATGTAAGCATTGAGGTCTATAAATTTCCCTCTCAATACCACCTTAACTGCATCACATAGGTTCTGATATGTTATGTTTTTGTTTTCATTTATTTTGAGGTATTCATTGATTTCTCTCAAAATTTCTTCTTTGACCTACTGGTTATTTAAGAGTGTGTTCTTTAATCTCCATATATTTGTGAATTTTCCATTTTCCCTCCTGTTGTTGATTTCCAACTTTATTCCATTATGATCAGAGAAAGTGCTTTGCATAATTTAGATC
>JAKSZT010049842.1:0-12939 GCA_026826555.1 Tolypeutes matacus | reverse complement strand
AGAGATGGTGAGGACAATGAGCAGATTGTCCACCACAGTAAATAGAAAAATGAACAAAAAGACAATGAAGAGTATCTTCTGCAAGTGTGGATTCTGTATGCATCCCAAGAGAATTAATTCAGTCACATTATTGGGAAGCATGAGGTGATCCATTCAGGGAGTAATACCTTCCTGAGGCCTGAATCACTTAAAAAGAGAAAAACAGATACTTCACTGTAGAAGGGTTCTTGTCTGAATTCCATAGTATAGAAATAAGGTAGTCACCATAATTGGTATGCATCTTTGGCCCCCTTCACACAAGTAATTGCTTCAATTATTCATTCCCATGTCCTACATGAAGCTGTTTCCTTGTCCTAAGACACCTTGCATTTATCACCTCTAAAACATTTTTTATAGGAAACCATTTTATCTAAGTTCTACTGAGTAAATATGGAGCTATAAATATGAGAAGACCTCAAGTCTCTCTTTGTTCCAACTCTGTTTGACTTTGCTAAGTCATGTCAGTTGCCGGAAGCCTCCAAGTCCTCTTCTGCACCTGTGAGCCTACTAATAGGGATGGCAAATATGTTTTGTAAGTTCCAAATTCTGCAAACAGTAAAGAATTATTCCATCTTCCAGGAGAAATTACATTTGAATAAACAGCTCTAACTGTGAAAAGAATAATATAGTCCTTTGGACAAGAAATGTCATAAACCGCAGATTAAGGAAGTTTGTAAGTAGTTGGAAACATACGTTGGCTCCCCACCACAGCACGTGCTATTCACGTCTGATTCCTCACTGTGCAGAGTAGAATGCCAGAAGCAGTGTCTGTGATACCTGGCACTTATTAAATGATGAATAAATGCTTGGAGAATTGCCACACTTCCTACATCCCCTTGTGAAAAAATATACATGCTTCTCCGTCCGTAAACCTAGGAGCTCAAGTGGTCCTGTCAACCTGCTCTGCTTATCATTACCCACACTTTGAGAAACATTTAAAAAACAAACAAACAAAAAACAAGTTTTGAAAGGAGGCAACATTCCAGTTTAATAGTTTGTAACATATTCTATAGGGTAAGTATAGAATTATTAGTAATCCCTCTAGGAAAGAGTGTGTTACCAGGTTATTTGAATTCCAAGTTAATTATAATGCTGGCCAATTAATATGGTTTATTTTACAGAATTATGTTTCACATACAATTTGGTATATTCCCACTCAGCAAACTTACAGTTTCAATAGAAAGGGGTTAAAAACAAAACAAACAAAACAAAACAAAACAAAAATGCTTGACAAATTCTACATTCTATGAAAGACTTTTAAATAAAGGGAACCCTTACTTTCAAAGTTTTAAAAAGTATAAATTTAACCTGGATAACAGAAAGAAGTGTTTAAAGTAAGATAGCTAGCTAGCTAGCTAGATGATAGATAGCTTATAGATGGATAAAATAGTATATATTTATATATACATACACACATATATACACAAACATATTTATAAAGTCTACCTGCTGCTTACATGTTCACTAATCCAACAATTATTTATTGGACTCTCACTATGCATATAAATTTATATGTATGCCTCCACAGTCACAAAAAGTCCTTGTTAAATGTCATTAGTTCTCCGTCTGCACTCCCAGTATTTTATTACCAAACAGCAATGGTTCAAGCATACATAAGATGAAGGATCTTACTAAGTGTTTTATGTTTCTGTTATATGTATTTTCATCCTTTCTCTTCCTATTTTATCTTTACATACATCATCCATCATTGGTTAAATGGTATCACATTACTTCTCAAATAGGAAAATCATCCCAATTTGGGGACATAAATTCCCCAAAGGAAAAAAAGAGAAAATAAAAAGAAAATTATTCTGCAAAACATATTTATTTTCCTTCCAAAAAGAAAGAGATAAAAGCATTTTGTTTTTAATTATATAAGATGAAAATCTTAGGCACATGTGAAAAGTGCTGCTGCTGCTTTGAAATTCTCTTGTGCTAGTTTGACTCCCTCAAACATCTGAAAAAGGGTATGGTTTTCAAAAAGTAGAAATAAGATATTATTTACAAAAGTGACTTAGAAATATCTATGAAGAAATATAAATAACTTTTTTTTTTCTTTGAATCAATAATAATCATTCTAGGAGTAGATCATAAAGGAAAATATTTTTAAAAGGGAAAATCATTATTGACAAATATGTTCAAAAAACTATTAGTTGTTAAAAATTAGAAAATGTATGGAATGCCCAACATTAGAAAAATAGTTAAGTGAAAATTGAGTGCATCACTTCCAACATTGTGTAGATTTTAAAAGAAATGTTATTAAATATTGTGTAATATTGTAGGAAAATTCTTATCTTGTAATATTAAGGAGGAAAATCTGGATGCAAATTGAATACATAATATGATTGTAAGGTAAATATATATCAATAGGGAAAAAAAGAAAAAAGATCCCAAGATGCTACTTGTAAATTGGTGAGAATAGTGTGACTCTCTTTTCCTTGATGCTTGCATCCTGACGGTATTTAAACTTAAAATTGTTGGGGCCTCAGTGAGTTAAGGTATGATTATATTGTTTTTAAGGTCCATTTAAATCTCAGATTTATCTATAATCATATGATTTCCAGAAATAAAATTCTCACCTATGAACTTGTTTGACAAAGTTCCGTGCCAGGACTCCAGGCAGCTATTAGTTAACAGTTAACAAAGAAAGAAGTAAAGTTGTAAGATTTAAAATGCCAATTAGCTCTGCTACAGTAAGTCTCTTTGTTGATTTATAAATGGCACCTTTGTATAATACCTTTCTCTTGAGTCTTAAAAGTGCTACCACATATCCTGTTCTAAGTGAAGTTTCTTAGCTGTGGCTAATGAGACCTCAGAGGTATTTCACCATTATTAGTAGAACTTGCCAACCATCCGATTATTTCATGTTACTTAACTGAACATCAGAGGAGAACTTTTACAGTATTTCATCTTTAGCTTTCAAATCCACCCTTAAGTCCACCTGAAGACAAATCAGAATAACAAGAGAACAAAATCAGTCAGTTACAAATTAACTAAATGACCCTATGATTTTGGACATTTGATAACAAATGAGCCTGGTGTGGAGTTTCTGGATATTTGGTATTATAAAAAGTAGATGTTTACATATGTAACTATGTGATTTTTAAAATTTTCACCATAATATTATGTTTCTTTATCAAGCCATCCTATATATTGATCATAATTTTTAGATATTGATTTCAAGTATGCATGCAGGACTGTTATAAACCCTGCTATAATAATGGAAACTCACACCAGAGGAAAAGTTCTGTACTTCCTCAAGGCACTTGTTTGTTGCTCTGATTATGGAATAAACTAATATGATAATGGTGAAAATAATTTCACTTATTTGATTATATGCATAGGGTAAAACATATTTCTTTCAGAAATTCAAATTTAATCTCACAATTTGCCTATGGAATGGGAAAGATAACTGCTGGATTGACTCAAGAGGGTGTGATCACTGGGCAACATGTCATGAGAGAAAAACAGTTCAAGAAAACTGTCAGAGGCTACATAACAAAACTTAGTTTGCAGAGACCATTTGACTATAGTGCTTGCTATGATAACCTTTGTGATAGCAAGTGCCAAAGAAAGCTTGAATGGAATTTGAAACTATCCAAAGAACTTTAAGGAATATAAATGCTTATCTGTGAAAAAACCTTCAACTTGTCTTTCATCTCTCAAGTGAAATAGAGTCATTTCATTGAATTAGCATGTACTTACAAAGTTAATCTGCCCATCCTCAGAAAAGATTGAAGTCCATTCAGTGCATTTGGCGATGACCCATTAAATGGTCATCCAGCTTCTACTTAAATAGTTAGAGCGGTGGTGAGAAAGTTGGTTTATGTTTTTGTTTTTCTCTTTTTTAAATCCCTACATCTGGGGAGATTCCCAGGACCAAAAATCTTATGGCATGGAAAAAGGGCAACATTTATAGTTTTAAGTCTAAAATCGGTCTGGGTTGTCTAAAAAGGTAATATTTCAAAAGTGGGTTTCCTGAAGCTATACCAGGAAAGTCTGTTTCCAGAATACAAGTCCAAAGAGAAAGTGAGAAAAATATTGGAAAGACAGTAACACATTTCCAAACTAGAAAGGTAAACCAGAATGAGAGCAGAAGAAATGAAATATGGATAAGATCACAGCTGGTCAGAAAGCAGTTGAGGTATACTTTGATGTTTGACAGTTTCAGGAACTAATGCTGTAAAAATTGGGGGCCTGCCAGTGTTCTTATGGGTAGCTTTGTGCATTTCAATAAAACAAATTCCTATTCTCAGGGTAGCAAAGCACTCAACATTAGAATTCATATCCTCAGATATTTAATCCAATCCAAAGATCCTTTTATCCCAGAAGGACATTTTCTAAGGTATTTACCAGAAATGGGAAAGTTTAGGGTGGTGGACTGTGGACAATTGCTGGTCTCTACATATAATTACTCATAACTCTTCAATTTTACTTCTCAAACTTGGAGTAGAAGCAAATATATTTGTAAATATATTAACAATATTTAATGTAATAAAAATGGCATTAACAGAATCAAAAACTTGGAAACACCTTTTGAATTACTTAAACTGCCTTTAGAAATGATGAGACAGTTTAAGGTCTGTGGTGGCACAGTAAGAAATAAACCTCATGTTTCCTCATCCTGAAGCCTCTATTCTTATTCTCCTTCATTGTTTCTACAATCATAATATGCTTGTTAAATATTGTTACATCATGATGTCCATTAACTTTTTTGATAAAACATACAGTACCCATGACATGGGAGGCTGGATTTGTTGAACTGAAGAAGTAGCTATAAAGATATTTGTATTATACATTTGTCTTTGGGTATCAGACTTCGTTTTATAAAGAGCTAAAAACTATTCACAATTTGAATAGGTAATATTACTTATGGCTTAAGTCAATTTAATTAAGAAATACGTCCTTTGCTCAAATGTGAAATAATGATTCCTGTATTCTTCCATACCGTATAAACCATTTTGGAAATGGTTTTGCAAACAGGGTACTAAGAAATGTTCTTAGTAATGTCAGATTCAAGTAACTAAGAAGCTGATTTATAACAGTGAAAAAATAAAAAAGATATTGTCAAACATTTTATCTTGGTAACTTATATACAACTCAAAATCTCTCATTTTTACCATTAATTTGCTACAAGAACTTATCTGATCTATATGCTGCCTTTTTTTTCTGATACTCTTGAAAATGATGGAAAGAGCATGGAATTTCGAATTAGACAAAATGTAGATCCAAGTTATCTGTCTTTGATTTTGGGTTGGTCATTTAATATTTTGAGTATATTTTCCTTCATCTGTAAAATAGGAATAATCATGATGATAATACGTATCTTGGAACAAATTCTGTAAACATTGTGTGAGAAATGGGGTAAAAGTGTTTTAAATTAATAAACGAAAAAAAAGTAAGGTTTTTGATAAAACTATATTCTTTGTTTTAGATCATTTTCTCTCTGAAATTATATGCCTGTTTACCTCTGTGTTCTTTACTGTATAGATGATGGGATTTAAAGTGGGAACAACAAGGTTATAGAATATTGCTATGATTTTATCCTTGGAGAAGATGACTATTGGACAAAGATACATAAAAATACTGGACACAATAACAAGACCATTGTGACATGGGAGCTGCTTGTAGAGAGGACCTTTTTCCTCCATGCAGACCTGTGAGTCTTCAAGGAATACAGGATGACAACATAGGATATCAACAATTTTAAATGTGACCACAGGGGTTGCTCCACAATTGGCAGTTACCAAGGAACCAATGAGGAAAGTGTCATTGCAGGGACATTGTATCAGGATGGGATGTCACATATGAAACGTTCCATGATGTTTCATCCACAGAATGGGAGCCAGAAGGTGACTAGAACAGTCCTATAGTATAGAAAGCCCACTGTCTAAAACATCTTCACCAGGAGGCAGCATGTGCAGTGGTTCATGAAGCTCACTTAGTGCAGAGATCTGCAGATGTCAATATAGCCATCACAAGCCATGAACATGAGAAGAACAGCCTCAGAATGCCAGGAAGTTCAATAAAGAACTGTGCTATGCAGCCACTAAATGAGATGCCTTTTGTCTGAAAGAGCACATCAGCTAGAATTTTAGGAATCATCGAAGAGAAATAGTATGCATCTATCAAGGACATGAAGGAAGATATATATTGCTGACTCCAAAGTCTGACTGCAGATTATGGTACCCACAATAATTAGGCTGCTCCCGACAGTGACCATGTATATGATAAGTAAGACCCTGCATAGAATTCTCTGCACCTGAGGAATCTGCATAAGTCCTTTTAGAATAAGTTCAGTCATGAGCATCCTGTCTTCTTTAGTTCCATTGCTGATTAGATACTCAGAAGTGAGGCATTCATATTCTTAATAGCAAGATAGTGGGCATTTTATATTTTGGATATTCAGAGAAACCCAAAGCATTTTAATAGTATAAGTAGTTTTATTCCATGCTGTGCCAGAAGAGAAGAAACATGCTGCTTTTTCTATTTTTACAAAACGTGATTAGAATGAGCCTTTGAAACTGCTTAATTAAGTTTCTTAAATGGAAGCTGGGTTCCCTTCTGCCACACCTTCTGAAAAGTCACTGGGTCTTTGCTGCAGGACATCTAGGTACAGAGAGCTCACCTTTTAATAAATGTGATTCCTTCTAAACCAGTAAGAAATATTAGAAAACTTTCTGAAATTAAAAACAAATCTTTCTTCAACTATTGGTTCTGTCTCTACAAACTGTTGATATACAGACTAAGTCCAATTTGCCTCACTCTTCAATTCAAAAGTCCTTTAAATACGCACAGAAAAGCAGGCCAGTCTCTGTCTTATTCACCTCTGTAGCCCAAGTGCTAACTTCAGTGTCTGACTCATAGTGGTATTTGTGGTGTCCAATGACTGTTGACTGAGTAAAAATAAAAATGTTGGAAGACTCTTACTTATTTCCCCGTGTTTTCATTTTTTTCCACTAACTTCAAAAAAGAATGCAAATGAATACACTACAGGAACATGAACTAGAAATACTCCTATCACTCCTTCTTCCCTAGGAAGTCTTTCATGGTCTGCTTCCTTTCTCTGCTTCAAACAGACGGTATTTTACGCTGGCCATTTGGAAATGTGAGCTATACGTTAGAGAGCATGGTGGGAAGGTAAGGAAATCAGGGTGCTTATTCTGCTGGTTCCCTCCTGTGGTTTGTCAATGGCTGGATCCCTTTAACTAAAGTAGAAACAGCTCTGCTACAGAGCCGTTTCCTTCTGGGTTACTATAAGAAGCACTTCTACCCCTGGTTTTCTCAAGCCTTGTTGTCTTAATGGCTTCCCACCCTTGCTATCCCTGGGGTACTTTTTCATCCCTTTTTAGTTTCCTCAGCTCTTTCCATATCTGGATAAATGACCTTCACTAAACTCTTTTAATCTCTCCCTCTGAGTAAATTTCTTATCAGGACTACAAAGATACAGAAAGTTTGCAGTTTGTACTTTTCTTTTGTTAAAAAAAAAGGGGGGGGGGAATAAATGGGAGAAGAGTTTTCACTTTCATAAATTTATTTTATTTTAAAAATCATCTGAACTTCATTTGAATATTGTTACATAATTTTATCTTCTGTTAGGGAAAAATATATGAAAGACTGAAATATAACAAAATGTTTACTAGGTGTCTCAATGAAAACTTAGATATTACTTAGCCCACTTTCATTGAGGTTACATGGGTCTATGGGATTTGTAACTTTCACTGTCTTTGAGCTATTTTGGTTTGAGTTCTTTATATTATCGAAAACTGATAATAATGCAAATAGTTCTGGTTCATAGAAAGAATATTGCTGTCTGCTAGAGTTTCAAGTGATTTTCCTCAACCATTGTAGCAAGCAGGTATCTATTTACAAATTCATTACAGCATCTCTGAAAGAGTAATAATATGTGTGGTACATTGGATTCTCCTCTAAACTGATTATAATGTCACACTGCTTCTTTTATTAAATAATGCGTCCAATACAAACTCTGTCGTATGTTCATTTTAAAGTTGCAAGTCAGAGTTTATCTTTTTTTGAAAATTATTCTATCTGTGGATATGACAATTACTAAGAGAGATAAACTAAAAGACTCACAAAAATCCAGATCCTATTTCGTTCTGTTAATTCACCAGGGCTTTTTCCATTTTATTTTGTTTGAGATTTGTTTATATTTAATCCATTTATAAAAATCTCCTTTCAAACTTGCTTTTATTTTAAATAAAAACAAAATATGATGCTAAAGAACACTTCTTTAGCCTCCCAAATCCACTCCCATCTAGATTCATAATCTACTGAAAATACACTTACACACACACAAACACACCATACCACATATCACAACATACCACACCACACCAGATTTATTGGCTAATGTTGGCGTTGGGAAGACAAAGGAAGAATTTGTCACCCATGATTAGAGTTTTAACATAACATCACATGTAATTTTCTGGCATCAAGAAATAGTCTTACTGGGGAGGATGGTGATGGACTAACAGGCAGAGATGAGTGCTCTAACAAAATTAATGGAGAAAGAGCCAAAAGCTGTCTGCTGGATGTGCTTTGAGATTGAGCATACCAGGCCAGTGATATACAACTCCCAGGAGGGTGAGGGCTAGAAAGACAAAAGAAGCTGAAATGGTAAATGTGAGTTACCAACCCCCTGTGGCAGTTGGGAAAGGCTTTCCTTCCCCTGCCCCAAGATATTAAGTGGGTATAAACCCTTGGGTTGCTGCAAATGACTGAGAGGGGAACAGACACCTTCCTTCTTGTCAGCTGTTTCAAGGGGAAAAAGAAGGGAGGTCACGGTGTTTTTCTTCAGTGAATTTGTCCAGCAGAGCCTACTTTGAATCTCTGATCTGGGGATTCAATACAGGAACACAGGAAAGCTGAGAATCAAACACCTCCTTGGAAAGTTGTGCTAACTAGCACCATCTGCTGGCCGTCTGGAAATTGCATGGAAAAAAATTTCACATTCTCTGTATCCAAACCATGTGAGAAAATCTGCACTCCACTAGTGAGTCCCTGGCCCAATTTTGAACACTTAAGCTGGGAAATTTTAAAGACTGAGAATAGTTGAACCAAATATCAAAGAAGAGCTGTGGGAAAAAAAAAAAAAAAAAACATTAGGCAAGAGAGAGAAATTGGCTATCAGAGTAAATACACCAACATACTCAGATGCCTAGATATCAGCAAAAAATTACAAGCTATACTAGGAAACAGGAAGAGATGGCCCAGTCAAAAGAACAAACTAAATCCCCTGAAGAGATACAAGATTTAAGGCAATTAGTGATAACCACACAACTCTGCTAAATCAAAGAATTTATAGAAAATATGACTAAAGAGGAAAAGGATATTAAGAAGACACTGGCAGAGCATAAAGAATAATTTGAAAGCCTACAAAGAAAAGTAACAAACCTTATATCAATCAAAGACATGGAGGATGAGATTAAAATTACATTAGAGGCATATAGGAGCAGATTTGAATTGCTTGAAAACAGAATTAGTGGCTTTGAAGGCAGAATATTTGATCTGGAAGAGACAGGAGAACAGGTAGAGAAGAAAATGGAAAAAGTGGAATGGAGTCTTAGGGAATTGAATGACAACATGAAATGCACAAATATGCACATTATTGTTGTCCCAGAAGGAGAAGAGAATGGAAAAGGAGCAGAAAAAATATTTAAGGAAATAATGACTGAAAACTTCCTAACCTTTATGAAGGATGTAAATATCAATGTTCAAGAAGGACAACATATCCTAAGTAGAATAAATCCAAATAGACCTACTCCCAAGACAACTACTATTCATAATGACAAATATCAGAAATAAAAAGAAGATTCTGAAAGCAGCAAGAGAAAAGCAAAACATCATATACAAGGGAAACTCAATAAGTTTTGAGTTTGCAATTAAGTGCAAAACTCTCATGAGAAACCATGGAGGAGAGAAGAAAATGACGTGCTGTATTTAAGGTACTGAAGGAGAAAAATTGTCAGCTATAGCAATTTGGCAGTTTGATATAGTTAGGAATTCCAAAAATAGATATTGGGTTATGCTTGTAAACTGGTCTGTTCATCTGGGCTTGATTAAGTTATGTTTAGGGCTTTGTTTGGGCCACATCAGCAGGGCATTGAGCACTGCCACTTGGTGGGTAGGGTCTCAAAGATAAAAGACATGGCAAAGGACAGAGTTGGAATTTTGAGTTGGAGTTCTGATGTGGAATCTTGAGGTGGAGCCCCAGTAAGTAATCATACAGAGGAGACTGGTTGTAAGGAAGGAGAGAAGGTCCTGGTAAAAGAGAAAGAGATGAGTCGTTCGCTTGGCAGTTCACAGCTGGCCTTGTGGAAAGAGGCAAAGCCTAGAAAGCCTCATAGTCTACAGCTTACCTTGTGGAGGAAACAGAGGAGCTGAGCCCTGAGAGAAACAGAGCCCTGGGAAGAGAGGAACCCAAGAAGCCTGAACCCTCACAGATGTTGGCAGCCATCTTGCTCCAACACGTGGCAATAAACTTTGGTGAGGGAAGTAACTTATGCTTTATGGCCTGGTAAATGTGGACTTCTACTCCAAATAAATACCCTTTATAAAAGGCAACAGATTTCTGGTATTTTTGCATTAGCACCCCTTTGGCTGACTAATACATCAGCTAAGAATTCTGTTTCTGGCAAAGCTGCCCTTCAAAAATGTGGGTGAGTTCAAACTACACTGACAAACAAAAACTGATAGAATATGTTATCAAAAGACCAGATTTGCAAGAGATATTAAAGGGGATGCTGCTAACTGAAAGGAAAAAACAGGGGTGAGAGATTTGGAGAAGACTAGAAATGAAGATTATTAGGAAGGGTAAACTAAATGATAAGAAGACAAACAATAGAATGGTATGACAAGAGAGAAGTGAAGGACAAAATGGATGAAGTGAGTAATGCTTTTATGGTAATAACCCTGAATGTTAATGACTGGAACTCCCCAATCAAAAGACATAGACTTATAGGATGGATAAAAAAATATGAGCCGTCTATATGTTGTCTACAAGAGACCCTCCTCAGACGTAAGGATACAACCAGCTTAAAAGTGAAAGGTTGTAAAAAGGTATTCCATGCAAATAGTAACCAAAAAAGACCTTGAGTAAGCCAGATACATTTAAATAACAATATTATACTGTATGAACAATAATTACTCAGTGCAACTAGCAAATTCTTCCTGAGATCACTGTTATATAAGTTTCTTCATACAAAATAAACTCTTGGTTATAATTGAGGAGGACTTGAGAAGAGATATAGTATTCATGCATACTTGTTATTTAAAATAATCCATCTGGATCAATAATGATTTAGCACGACTACAGTTGAAACAAATTTTGAGTTTTTCTGCTGCAAAAAATTATGAGTTGGCACATTGTTATTGGCTCTAATTCACTCCAGTGTGATGCGAAGAATTCCCAAATAAGAATGTTATTATCCAGAAAGAATTATGGCCTATATGGAAATAAAATAATTAAACCCATAGTTTATTTCATTCTCAGGGATTATTATGTCCAATAGTTAGAGCTGTAACATAAAAATTAGAGTTGTTATAACTAATTACTAGTATATTAGAATTATAATTTACATTTATAAATGTTGTTATACTATTTCTTATACTCGATTATATTAAATCTAACCTGTCTTTACACTCTCCTTTAAAATTTGTAATTTCTTTCAATCTATTTTTCTATTTATTTTACAGTGTTACAATAAAGATCTTTTTAACAGCTTAAGAAAAAACATTGATTGTACACTGTGGATAGAGCATATAGTGTATTAGTCAGGGTTCTCTAGGGAAAAGAATCAACATGAGATATCTGTAAATTGATTATATAAGATTCTCTCACATGACATGGGGATGCACAAGTCCAAGTTCCACAGGCAGGCTGCAAACCAGGGGCTCTGATGAAAGTCCAATGAAGGTCCTTGCTGAGTTTCTGGGAGATGTTGGCTGCCCAAAGACAAGCTGGGAAATTTTCTTTGAATACTGAAATAACTTCCCCTTTTAAGGCATTCAACTGATTGGATAAAAACATCACTCATTGCTGAGGGCAATCTCCCTGGTTGATCATAGATGTAATCAGCCATCTATGCAGTAAACTCACTGTTGACTAAATCTCATAAATATCCTTGTATTACAATTAGCCCAGTGCTTGCTTGACCAAACACCTGGGCACAATTGCCTGGCCGAATTCTCACATTGGCCTAACCATCACAGTCCATTCCTTGTCAACTCAGCAACCATACAAATTACCTTAAATTATAGTCTCTACGTAAAAATAATAACAGACATGCTTATACATATATATATATATATATATATTCCTACCTAACAATGTTCAACTCTCCTGCATACAACCAGAAACACATTAATTCCCTACAGAATAAGGTGCAAGTCCTTTGGTAATATTCACTGTTAAACATGACATCCTTAAATATTATGTCATGAAACTAATACAACTTGTCATATGATAAGGGAAAAGATTGGGGATGAAAACAAAGACATTCATTTTATGTACATATGCAATAATACTCATAATGAAACAAGGAAGAAAGATTCATGACTATTACAGTCCTCGTTTCTGCAACTGGTCACATGGTTGAAGTTCGTATTTATCACTACCATTTTCCACTACCCATTCCATGTTCCCATTAACCTCAGCAAACACTTCAGCTGGCCATGGTTCTTTGCCTGGTGGGGTGAACCAAACTTTCATTCCTGAAGATTCTGTTCCATTGTTAATCCTGCTTGGAGTGGGTTGTTGCAATTTTTCACTGACTTTAATCACAGGGCATGTCAATACTAAGAGACACCCTAGAGGATCTCCTGCATTCCAGGCAAACTCTTCTTTACTCTCATTATGTAGATTCAGTCCTATTTCCTCTT
>JAKSZT010049841.1:0-12929 GCA_026826555.1 Tolypeutes matacus | reverse complement strand
AGAGATGGTGAGGACAATGAGCAGATTGTCCACCACAGTAAATAGAAAAATGAACAAAAAGACAATGAAGAGTATCTTCTGCAAGTGTGGATTCTGTATGCATCCCAAGAGAATAAATTCAGTCACATTATTGGGAAGCATGAGGTGATCCATTCAGGGAGTAATACCTTCCTGAGGCCTGAATCACTTAAAAAGAGAAAAACAGATACTTCACTGTGGAAGGGTTCTTGTCTGAATTCCATAGTATAGAAATAAGGTAGTCACCATAATTGTGGTATGCATCTTTGGCCCCCTTCACACAAGTAATTGCTTCAATTATTCACTCCCATGTCCTACATGAAGCTGTTTCCTTGTCTTAAGACACCTTGCATTTATCACCTCTAAAACATTTTTTATAGGAAACCATTTTATCTAAATTCTACTGAGTAAATATGGAGCTATAAATATGAGAAGACCTCGAGTCTCTCTTTGTTCCAACTCTGTTTGACTTTGCTAAGTCATGTCAGTTGCCGGAGCCTCCAAGTCCTCTTCTGCACCTGTGAGCCTACTAATAGGGATGGCAAATATGTTTTGTAAGTTCCAAATTCTGCAAACAGTAAAGAGTTATTCCATCTTCCAGGAGAAATTACATTTGAACAAACAGCTCTAACTGTGAAAAGAATGATATAGTCCTTTGGACAAGAAATGTCATAAACCGCAGCTTAAGGAAGTTTGTAAGTAGTTGGAAACATACCTTGGCTCCCCACCACAGCACGTGCTATTCACGTCTGATTCCTCACTGTGCAGAGTAGAATGCCAGAAGCAGTGTCTGTGATACCTGGCACTTATTAAATGATGAATAAATGCTTGGAGAAGTGCCACACTTCCTACATCCCCTTGTGAAAAAATATACATGCTTCTCCGTCCGTAAACCTAGGAGCTCAAGTGGTCCTGTCAACCTGCTCTGCTTATCATTACCCACACTTTGAGAAACATTTAAAAAACAAACAAACAAAAAACAAGTTTTGAAAGGAGGCAACATTCCAGTTTAATAGTTTGTAACATATTCTATAGGGTAAGTATAGAATTATTAGTAATCCCTCTAGGAAAGAGTGTGTTACCAGGTTATTTGAATTCCAAGTTAATTATAATGCTGGCCAATTAATATGGTTTATTTTACAGAATTATGTTTCACATACAATTTGGTATATTCCCACTCAGCAAACTTACAGTTTCAATAGAAAGGGGTTAAAAACAAAACAAACAAAACAAAACAAAACAAAAATGCTTGACAAATTCTACATTCTATGAAAGACTTTTAAATAAAGGGAACCCTTACTTTCAAAGTTTTAAAAAGTATAAATTTAACCTGGATAACAGAAAGAAGTGTTTAAAGTAAGATAGCTAGCTAGCTAGCTAGATGATAGATAGCTTATAGATGGATAAAATAGTATATATTTATATATACATACACACATATATACACAAACATATTTATAAAGTCTACCTGCTGCTTACATGTTCACTAATCCAACAATTATTTATTGGACTCTCACTATGCATATAAATTTATATGTATGCCTCCACAGTCACAAAAAGTCCTTGTTAAATGTCATTAGTTCTCCGTCTGCACTCCCAGTATTTTATTACCAAACAGCAATGGTTCAAGCATACATAAGATGAAGGATCTTACTAAGTGTTTTATGTTTCTGTTATATGTATTTTCATCCTTTCTCTTCCTATTTTATCTTTACATACATCATCCATCATTGGTTAAATGGTATCACATTACTTCTCAAATAGGAAAATCATCCCAATTTGGGGACATAAATTCCCCAAAGGAAAAAAAGAGAAAATAAAAAGAAAATTATTCTGCAAAACATATTTATTTTCCTTCCAAAAAGAAAGAGATAAAAGCATTTTGTTTTTAATTATATAAGATGAAAATCTTAGGCACATGTGAAAAGTGCTGCTGCTGCTTTGAAATTCTCTTGTGCTAGTTTGACTCCCTCAAACATCTGAAAAAGGGTATGGTTTTCAAAAAGTAGAAATAAGATATTATTTACAAAAGTGACTTAGAAATATCTATGAAGAAATATAAATAACTTTTTTTTTCTTTGAATCAATAATAATCATTCTAGGAGTAGATCATAAAGGAAAATATTTTTAAAAGGGAAAATCATTATTGACAAATATGTTCAAAAAACTATTAGTTGTTAAAAGTTAGAAAATGTATGGACTGCCCAACATTAGAAAAATAGTTAAGTGAAAATTGAGTGCATCACTTCCAACATTGTGTAGATTTTAAAAGAAATGTTATTAAATATTGTGTAATATTGTAGGAAAATTCTTATCTTGTAATATTAAGGAGGAAAATCTGGATGCAAATTGAATACATAATATGATTGTAAGGTAAATACATATCAATAGGGAAAAAAAGAAAAAAGATCCCAAGATGCTACTTGTAAATTGGTGAGAATAGTGTGACTCTCTTTTCCTTGATGCTTGCATCCTGACGGTATTTAAACTTAAAATTGTTGGGGCCTCAGTGAGTTAAGGTATGATTATATTGTTTTTAAGGTCCATTTAAATCTCAGATTTATCTATAATCATATGATTTCCAGAAATAAAATTCTCACCTATGAACTTGTTTGACAAAGTTCCGTGCCAGGACTCCAGGCAGCTATTAGTTAACAGTTAACAAAGAAAGAAGTAAAGTTGTAAGATTTAAAATGCCAATTAGCTCTGCTACAGTAAGTCTCTTTGTTGATTTATAAATGGCACCTTTGTATAATACCTTTCTCTTGAGTCTTAAAAGTGCTACCACATATCCTGTTCTAAGTGAAGTTTCTTAGCTGTGGCTAATGAGACCTCAGAGGTATTTCACCATTATTAGTAGAACTTGCCAACCATCCGATTATTTCATGTTACTTAACTGAACATCAGAGGAGAACTTTTACAGTATTTCATCTTTAGCTTTCAAATCCACCCTTAAGTCCACCTGAAGACAAATCAGAATAACAAGAGAACAAAATCAGTCAGTTACAAATTAACTAAATGACCCTATGATTTTGGACATTTGATAACAAATGAGCCTGGTGTGGAGTTTCTGGATATTTGGTATTATAAAAAGTAGATGTTTACATATGTAACTATGTGATTTTTAAAATTTTCACCATAATATTATGTTTCTTTATCAAGCCATCCTATATATTGATCATAATTTTTAGATATTGATTTCAAGTATGCATGCAGGACTGTTATAAACCCTGCTATAATAATGGAAACTCACACCAGAGGAAAAGTTCTGTACTTCCTCAAGGCACTTGTTTGTTGCTCTGATTATGGAATAAACTAATATGATAATGGTGAAAATAATTTCACTTATTTGATTATATGCATAGGGTAAAACATATTTCTTTCAGAAATTCAAATTTAATCTCACAATTTGCCTATGGAATGGGAAAGATAACTGCTGGATTGACTCAAGAGGGTGTGATCACTGGGCAACATGTCATGAGAGAAAAACAGTTCAAGAAAACTGTCAGAGGCTACATAACAAAACTTAGTTTGCAGAGACCATTTGACTATAGTGCTTGCTATGATAACCTTTGTGATAGCAAGTGCCAAAGAAAGCTTGAATGGAATTTGAAACTATCCAAAGAACTTTAAGGAATATAAATGCTTATCTGTGAAAAAACCTTCAACTTGTCTTTCATCTCTCAAGTGAAATAGAGTCATTTCATTGAATTAGCATGTACTTACAAAGTTAATCTGCCCATCCTCAGAAAAGATTGAAGTCCATTCAGTGCATTTGGCGATGACCCATTAAATGGTCATCCAGCTTCTACTTAAATAGTTAGAGCGGTGGTGAGAAAGTTGGTTTATGTTTTTGTTTTTCTCTTTTTTAAATCCCTACATCTGGGGAGATTCCCAGGACCAAAAATCTTATGGCATGGAAAAAGGGCAACATTTATAGTTTTAAGTCTAAAATCGGTCTGGGTTGTCTAAAAAGGTAATATTTCAAAAGTGGGTTTCCTGAAGCTATACCAGGAAAGTCTGTTTCCAGAATACAAGTCCAAAGAGAAAGTGAGAAAAATATTGGAAAGACAGTAACACATTTCCAAACTAGAAAGGTAAACCAGAATGAGAGCAGAAGAAATGAAATATGGATAAGATCACAGCTGGTCAGAAAGCAGTTGAGGTATACTTTGATGTTTGACAGTTTCAGGAACTAATGCTGTAAAAATTGGGGGCCTGCCAGTGTTCTTATGGGTAGCTTTGTGCATTTCAATAAAACAAATTCCTATTCTCAGGGTAGCAAAGCACTCAACATTAGAATTCATATCCTCAGATATTTAATCCAATCCAAAGATCCTTTTATCCCAGAAGGACATTTTCTAAGGTATTTACCAGAAATGGGAAAGTTTAGGGTGGTGGACTGTGGACAATTGCTGGTCTCTACATATAATTACTCATAACTCTTCAATTTTACTTCTCAAACTTGGAGTAGAAGCAAATATATTTGTAAATATATTAACAATATTTAATGTAATAAAAATGGCATTAACAGAATCAAAAACTTGGAAACACCTTTTGAATTACTTAAACTGCCTTTAGAAATGATGAGACAGTTTAAGGTCTGTGGTGGCACAGTAAGAAATAAACCTCATGTTTCCTAATCCTGAAGCCTCTATTCTTATTCTCCTTCATTGTTTCTACAATCATAATATGCTTGTTAAATATTGTTACATCATGATGTCCATTAACTTTTTTGATAAAACATACAGTACCCATGACATGGGAGGCTGGATTTGTTGAACTGAAGAAGTAGCTATAAAGATATTTGTATTATACATTTGTCTTTGGGTATCAGACTTCGTTTTATAAAGAGCTAAAAACTATTCACAATTTGAATAGGTAATATTACTTATGGCTTAAGTCAATTTAATTAAGAAATACGTCCTTTGCTCAAATGTGAAATAATGATTCCTGTATTCTTCCATACCGTATAAACCATTTTGGAAATGGTTTTGCAAACAGGGTACTAAGAAATGTTCTTAGTAATGTCAGATTCAAGTAACTAAGAAGCTGATTTATAACAGTGAAAAAATAAAAAAGATATTGTCAAACATTTTATCTTGGTAACTTATATACAACTCAAAATCTCTCATTTTTACCATTAATTTGCTACAAGAACTTATCTGATCTATATGCTGCCTTTTTTTTCTGATACTCTTGAAAATGATGGAAAGAGCATGGAATTTCGAATTAGACAAAATGTAGATCCAAGTTATCTGTCTTTGATTTTGGGTTGGTCATTTAATATTTTGAGTATATTTTCCTTCATCTGTAAAATAGGAATAATCATGATGATAATACGTATCTTGGAACAAATTCTGTAAACATTGTGTGAGAAATGGGGTAAAAGTGTTTTAAATTAATAAACGAAAAAAAAGTAAGGTTTTTGATAAAACTATATTCTTTGTTTTAGATCATTTTCTCTCTGAAATTATATGCCTGTTTACCTCTGTGTTCTTTACTGTATAGATGATGGGATTTAAAGTGGGAACAACAAGGTTATAGAATATTGCTATGATTTTATCCTTGGAGAAGATGACTATTGGACAAAGATACATAAAAATACTGGACACAATAACAAGACCATTGTGACATGGGAGCTGCTTGTAGAGAGGACCTTTTTCCTCCATGCAGACCTGTGAGTCTTCAAGGAATACAGGATGACAACATAGGATATCAACAATATTAAATGTGACCACAGGGGTTGCTCCACAATTGGCAGTTACCAAGGAACCAATGAGGAAAGTGTCATTGCAGGGACATTGTATCAGGATGGGATGTCACATATGAAACGTTCCATGATGTTTCATCCACAGAATGGGAGCCAGAAGGTGACTAGAACAGTCCTATAGTATAGAAAGCCCACTGTCTAAAACATCTTCACCAGGAGGCAGCATGTGCAGTGGTTCATGAAGCTCACTTAGTGCAGAGATCTGCAGATGTCAATATAGCCATCACAGGCCATGAACATGAGAAGAACAGCCTCAGAATGCCAGGAAGTTCAATAAAGAACTGTGCTATGCAGCCACTAAATGAGATGCCTTTTGTCTGAAAGAGCACATCAGCTAGAATTTTAGGAATCATCGAAGAGAAATAGTATGCATCTATCAAGGACATGAAGGAAGATATATATTGCTGACTCCAAAGTCTGACTGCAGATTATGGTACCCACAATAATTAGGCTGCTCCCGACAGTGACCATGTATATGATAAGTAAGACCCTGCATAGAATTCTCTGCACCTGAGGAATCTGCATAAGTCCTTTTAGAATAAGTTCAGTCATGAGCATCCTGTCTTCTTTAGTTCCATTGCTGATTAGATACTCAGAAGTGAGGCATTCATATTCTTAATAGCAAGATAGTGGGCATTTTATATTTTGGATATTCAGAGAAACCCAAAGCATTTTAATAGTATAAGTAGTTTTATTCCATGCTGTGCCAGAAGAGAAGAAACATGCTGCTTTTTCTATTTTTACAAAACGTGATTAGAATGAGCCTTTGAAACTGCTTAATTAAGTTTCTTAAATGGAAGCTGGGTTCCCTTCTGCCACACCTTCTGAAAAGTCACTGGGTCTTTGCTGCAGGACATCTAGGTACAGAGAGCTCACCTTTTAATTAATGTGATTCCTTCTAAACCAGTAAGAAATATTAGAAAACTTTCTGAAATTAAAAACAAATCTTTCTTCAACTATTGGTTCTGTCTCTACAAACTGTTGATATACAGACTAAGTCCAATTTGCCTCACTCTTCAATTCAAAAGTCCTTTAAATACGCACAGAAAAGCAGGCCAGTCTCTGTCTTATTCACCTCTGTAGCCCAAGTGCTAACTTCAGTGTCTGACTCATAGTGGTATTTGTGGTGTCCAATGACTGTTGACTGAGTAAAAATAAAAATGTTGGAAGACTCTTACTTATTTCCCCGTGTTTTCATTTTTTTCCACTAACTTCAAAAAAGAATGCAAATGAATACACTACAGGAACATGAACTAGAAATACTCCTATCACTCCTTCTTCCCTAGGAAGTCTTTCATGGTCTGCTTCCTTTCTCTGCTTCAAACAGACGGTATTTTACGCTGGCCATTTGGAAATGTGAGCTATACGTTAGAGAGCATGGTGGGAAGGTAAGGAAATCAGGGTGCTTATTCTGCTGGTTCCCTCCTGTGGTTTGTCAATGGCTGGATCCCTTTAACTAAAGTAGAAACAGCTCTGCTACAGAGCCGTTTCCTTCTGGGTTACTATAAGAAGCACTTCTACCCCTGGTTTTCTCAAGCCTTGTTGTCTTAATGGCTTCCCACCCTTGCTATCCCTGGGGTACTTTTTCATCCCTTTTTAGTTTCCTCAGCTCTTTCCATATCTGGATAAATGACCTTCACTAAACTCTTTTAATCTCTCCCTCTGAGTAAATTTCTTATCAGGACTACAAGGATACAGAAAGTTTGCAGTTTGTACTTTTCTTTTGTTAAAAAAAAAGCAGGGGGGAAATAAATGGGAGAAGAGTTTTCACTTTCATAAATTTATTTTATTTTAAAAATCATCTGAACTTCATTTGAATATTGTTACATAATTTTATCTTCTGTTAGGGAAAAATATATGAAAGACTGAAATATAACAAAATGTTTACTAGGTGTCTCAATGAAAACTTAGATATTACTTAGCCCACTTTCATTGAGGTTACATGGGTCTATGGGATTTGTAACTTTCACTGTCTTTGAGCTATTTTGGTTTGAGTTCTTTATATTATCGAAAACTGATAATAATGCAAATAGTTCTGGTTCATAGAAAGAAAATTGCTGTCTGCTAGAGTTTCAAGTGATTTTCCTCAACCATTGTGGCAAGCAGGTATCTATTTACAAATTCATTACAGCATCTCTGAAAGAGTAATAATATGTGTGGTACATTGGATTCTCCTCTAAACTGATAATGTCACACTGCTTCTTTTATTAAATAATGCGTCCAATACAAACTCTGTCGTATGTTCATTTTAAAGTTGCAAGTCAGAGTTTATCTTTTTTTGAAAATTATTCTATCTGTGGATATGACAATTACTAAGAGAGATAAACTAAAAGACTCACAAAAATCCAGATCCTATTTCGTTCTGTTAATTCACCAGGGCTTTTTCCATTTTATTTTGTTTGAGATTTGTTTATATTTAATCCATTTATAAAAATCTCCTTTCAAACTTGCTTTTATTTTAAATAAAAACAAAATATGATGCTAAAGAACACTTCTTTAGCCTCCCAAATCCACTCCCATCTAGATTTATAATCTACTGAAAATACACTTACACACACACAAACACACCATACCACATATCACAACATACCACACCACACCAGATTTATTGGCTAATGTTGGCATTGGGAAGACAAAGGAAGAATTTGTCACCCATGATTAGAGTTTTAACATAACATCAAATGTAATTTTCTGGCATCAAGAAATAGTCTTACTGGGGAGGATGATGATGGACTAACAGGCAGAGATGAGTGCTCTAACAAAATTAATGGAGAAAGAGCCAAAAGCTGTCTGCTGGATGTGCTTTGAGGTTGAGCATACCAGGCCAGTGATATACAACTCCCAGGAGAGTGAGGGCTAGAAAGACAAAGAAGCTGAAATGGTAAATGTGAGTTACCAACCCCCCGTGGCAGTTGGGAAAGGCTTTCCTTCCCCTGCCCCAAGATATTAAGTGGGTATAAACCCTTGGGTTGCTGCAAATGACTGAGAGGGGAACAGACACCTTCCTTCTTGTCAGCTGTTTCAAGGGGAAAAAGAAGGGAGGTCACGGTGTTTTTCTTCAGTGAATTTGTCCAGCAGAGCCTACTTTGAATCTCTAATCTGGGGATTCAATACAGGAACACAGGAAAGCTGAGAATCAAACACCTCCTTGGAAAGTTGTGCTAACTAGCACCATCTGCTGGCCGTCTGGAAATTGCATGGAAAAAAATTTCACATTCTCTGTATCCAAACCATGTGAGAAAATCTGCACTCCACTAGTGAGTCCCTGGCCCAATTTTGAACACTTAAGCTGGGAAATTTTAAAGACTGAGAATAGTTGAACCAAATATCAAAGAAGAGCTGTGGGAAAAAAAAAAAAAAAAAACATTAGGCAAGAGAGAGAAATTGGCTATCAGAGTAAATACACCAACATACTCAGATGCCTAGATATCAGCAAAAAATTACAAGCTATACTAGGAAACAGGAAGAGATGGCCCAGTCAAAAGAACAAACTAAATCCCCTGAAGAGATACAAGATTTAAGGCAATTAGTGATAACCACACAACTCTGCTAAATCAAAGAATTTATAGAAAATATGACTAAAGAGGAAAAGGATATTAAGAAGACACTGGCAGAGCATAAAGAATAATTTGAAAGCCTGCAAAGAAAAGTAACAAACCTTATATCAATCAAAGACATGGAGGATGAGATTAAAATTACATTAGAGGCATATAGGAGCAGATTTGAATTGCTTGAAAACAGAATTAGTGGCTTTGAAGGCAGAATATTTGATCTGGAAGAGACAGGAGAACAGGTAGAGAAGAAAATGGAAAAAGTGGAATGGAGTCTTAGGGAATTGAATGACAACATGAAATGCACAAATATGCACATTATTGTTGTCCCAGAAGGAGAAGAGAATGGAAAAGGAGCAGAAAAAATATTTAAGGAAATAATGACTGAAAACTTCCTAACCTTTATGAAGGATGTAAATATCAATGTTCAAGAAGGACAACATATCCTAAGTAGAATAAATCCAAATAGACCTACTCCCAAGACAACTACTATTCATAATGACAAATATCAGAAATAAAAAGAAGATTCTGAAAGCAGCAAGAGAAAAGCAAAACATCATATACAAGAGAAACTCAATAAGTTTTGAGTTTGCAATTAAGTGCAAAACTCTCATGAGAAACCATGGAGGAGAGAAGAAAATGACGTGCTGTATTTAAGGTACTGAAGGAGAAAAATTGTCAGCTATAGCAATTTGGCAGTTTGATATAGTTAGGAATTCCAAAAATAGATATTGGGTTATGCTTGTAAACTGGTCTGTTCATCTGGGCTTGATTAAGTTATGTTTAGGGCTTTGTTTGGGCCACATCAGCAGGGCATTGAGCACTGCCACTTGGTGGGTAGGGTCTCAAAGATAAAAGACATGGCAAAGGACAGAGTTGGAATTTTGAGTTGGAGTTCTGATGTGGAATCTTGAGGTGGAGCCCCAGTAAGTAATCATACAGAGGAGACTGGTTGTAAGGAAGGAGAGAAGGTCCTGGTAAAAGAGAAAGAGATGAGTCGTTCGCTTGGCAGTTCACAGCTGGCCTTGTGGAAAGAGGCAAAGCCTAGAAAGCCTCATAGTCTACAGCTTACCTTGTGGAGGAAACAGAGGAGCTGAGCCCTGAGAGAAACAGAGCCCTGGGAAGAGAGGAACCCAAGAAGCCTGAACCCTCACAGATGTTGGCAGCCATCTTGCTCCAACACGTGGCAATAAACTTTGGTGAGGGAAGTAACTTATGCTTTATGGCCTGGTAAATGTGGACTTCTACTCCAAATAAATACCCTTTATAAAAGGCAACAGATTTCTGGTATTTTTGCATCAGCACCCCTTTGGCTGACTAATACATCAGCTAAGAATTCTGTTTCTGGCAAAGCTGCCCTTCAAAAATGTGGGTGAGTTCAAACTACACTGACAAACAAAAACTGATAGAATATGTTATCAAAAGACCAGATTTGCAAGAGCTATTAAAGGGGATGCTGCGAACTGAAAGGAAAAAACAAGGGTGAGAGATTTGGAGAAGACTAAAAATGAAGATTATCAGGAAGGGTAAACTAAATGATAAGAAGACAAACAATAGAATGGTATAACAAGAGAGAAGTGAAGGACAAAATGGATGAAGTGAGTAATGCTTTTATGGTAATAACCCTGAATGTTAATGACTGGAACTCCCCAATCAAAAGACATAGACTTATAGGATGGATAAAAAAATATGAGCCGTCTATATGTTGTCTACAAGAGACCCTCCTCAGACGTAAGGATACAACCAGCTTAAAAGTGAAAGGTTGTAAAAAGGTATTCCATGCAAATAGTAACCAAAAAAGACCTTGAGTAAGCCAGATACATTTAAATAACAATATTATACTGTATGAACAATAATTACTCAGTGCAACTAGCAAATTCTTCCTGAGATCACTGTTATATAAGTTTCTTCATACAAAATAAACTCTTGGTTATAATTGAGGAGGACTTGAGAAGAGATATAGTATTCATGCATACTTGTTATTTAAAATAATCCATCTGGATCAATAATGATTTAGCACGACTACAGTTGAAACAAATTTTGAGTTTTTCTGCTGCAAAAAATTATGAGTTGGCACATTGTTATTGGCTCTAATTCACTCCAGTGTGATGCGAAGAATTCCCAAATAAGAATGTTATTATCCAGAAAGAATTATGGCCTATATGGAAATAAAATAATTAAACCCATAGTTTATTTCATTCTCAGGGATTATTATGTCCAATAGTTAGAGCTGTAACATAAAAATTAGAGTTGTTATAACTAATTACTAGTATATTAGAATTATAATTTACATTTATAAATGTTGTTATACTATTTCTTATACTCGATTATATTAAATATAACCTGTCTTTACACTCTCCTTTAAAATTTGTAATTTCTTTCAATCTATTTTTCTATTTATTTTACAGTGTTACAATAAAGATCTTTTTAACAGCTTAAGAAAAAACATTGATTGTACACTGTGGATAGAGCATATGGTGTATTAGTCAGGGTTCTCTAGGGAAAAGAATCAACATGAGATATCTGTAAATTGATTATATAAGATTCTCTCACATGACATGGGGATGCACAAGTCCAAGTTCCACAGGCAGGCTGTAAACCAGGGGCTCTGATGAAAGTCCAATGAAGGTCCTTGCTGAGTTTCTGGGAGATGTTGGCTGCCCAAAGACAAGCTGGGAAATTTTCTTTGAATGCTGAACTAACTTCCCCTTTTAAGGCATTCAACTGATTGGATAAAAACATCACTCATTGCTGAGGGCAATCTCCCTGGTTGATCATAGATGTAATCAGCCATCTATGCAGTAAACTCACTGTTGACTAAATCCCATAAATATCCTTGTATTACAATTAGCCCAGTGCTTGCTTGACCAAACACCTGGGCACAATTGCCTGGCCGAATTCTCACATTGGCCTAACCATCACAGTCCATTCCTTGTCAACTCAGCAACCATACAAATTACCTTAAATTATAGTCTCTACGTAAAAATAATAACAGACATGCTTATACATATATATATATATATTCCTACCTAACAATGTTCAACTCTCCTGCATACAACCAGAAACACATTAATTCCCTACAGAATAAGGTGCAAGTCCTTTGGTAATATTCACTGTTAAACATGACATCCTTAATTATTATGTCATGAAACTAATACAACTTGTCATATGATAAGGGAAAAGATTGGGGGTGAAAACAAAGACATTCATTTTATGTACATATGCAATAATACTCATAATGAAACAAGGAAGAAAGATTCATGACTATTACAGTCCTCGTTTCTGCAACTGGTCACATGGTTGAAGTTCGTATTTATCACTACCATTTTCCACTACCCATTCCATGTTCCCATTAACCTCAGCAAACACTTCAGCTGGCCATGGTTCTTTGCCTGGTGGGGTGAACCAAACTTTCATTCCTGAAGATTCTGTTCCATTGTTAATCCTGCTTGGAGTGGGTTGTTGCAATTTTTCACTGACTTTAATCACAGGGCATGTCAATACTAAGAGACACCCTAGAGGATCTCCTGCATTCCAGGCAAACTCTTCTTTACTCTCATTATGTAGATTCAGTCCTATTTCCTCTT
>JAKSZT010049840.1:0-10807 GCA_026826555.1 Tolypeutes matacus | reverse complement strand
ATGAAAGATACAATGCAAAAATTTATTTTATTTTAACTTTTTAAAAAACTTTTTATTATTTTTAATTTTATTCATGTTTTTTGGCTTTGTCTTGGGATTGCAGAAGAGTTGCAACTGTGGCAGAGGAAGATCACTGGTGCAGGATGTCCATGGTGGGGTGATGTGTGGGGAGGGGTGTGCCAGTGGCATGGTTCTATGGAATATGAATATGTTAAAGTGGTCATGGGGTATTGTCTCAGTAGGTAGAGATCCACACAATAACTAAAAGAATATTGAATTTCCATCCTTGGGAATTCTTCTAAATTCTCAAATAGGGTGGCAAGAGGCCCTAAAGTACATGGGCAGTGCCTAGCAAAAGAGGACAGACCAACACACCAGGTCCTTGATATCAATGCCTGTACTTATGAACCTTGTTCTTGTGAAATTGAAATTTAGCCTAGTATTATATATTGCCTAAGACACCTCCTGAAGGCTTCCTTGTTGCTCAAATGTGGCCTTTCTCTAAGCCAAACCCAGCACGTAAACTCACTACCTTCCCCATGTTGTGGAATATCACTCCCAGGGGTGAACCTCCCTCAAACCACAGGATTATTACTAAGCACCAACTAGTGATGCATTTTGATATATTAAATACAAGTGAGATTTTTTGACTAAGAGATTTCAAAGTGAGTCGAGAGCTTAGTCCAGAGGTGGGACTGAAGTGCTTATGCATGTCTTAGGAGGATTTCATTGACTGCTGCAGTAAACAGTGCCTTAAGCATCTGGACACTATAGACTGGGTATAAAACCCCAGGAATTCAGCACCCTGTCAGTGGACCTTACCTTAAAATTTATGATAATCTATGCCCCCCAATGTATCCGAGTTGGAAACATTTATAATTTTCCTACACGTGGTTCTTATACCTCTTTTATTTGAACCTATAATTAGCACTAAATTCATTAAATATGTGTTCCAGAGACTTAAAACTGTGATCTGTTCTTATGTCTTTTGAGCCCTGAATCTCGGCAGATTTGCAGCTAACACCTACAGTCCAGTTCACTTACAACTAACAAAAGGATGATGATGGACAACACCCAGCACAAAAAACGAAGATTATCTACAACTGCAAGTAAAACAGTTCCATCCATCTGCCCCTTATGATCTAAGTCCCCTCTCAATCAGAAGCAGAGTAAGCATCACCATCCTAAAATCCTCAAGATTGATTAATGAGCAAATATAAGGGAGCTATGCAACTCTGAACTGAAGTAGATATTATTATTTTAGTAATGGGAGAACTTATAACATTGATATAAAGGCAGTGGTCACCAAAGTTTCTGAGGGGAGTGAGAAGGAAGAATGGGGCATTTCAGGGCATTAGAATTGTTTTGCATGAAATTGAAATGATGGATACAAGCCATTATACATTTTGTCAAAACATATAAAATTTTATATATATATATCTTAAAAGGTGCTTAGATTACCTAAATATTACACAGAAACTACAGGGAATCCCATGTTCCCCACCTCCCACAACATACCACACAAACATCCCCCACAAGTGTGCCCCATCGCCCTCAATGGACCTACACATCCTGGGGACTTGCCATCAACCATAGACCAAAGTTCACATCATAGACCACACTCTCTCCCACACAGTTCTGAAAGGTGTGTGCTGATTTAAAATGGCCTACATCCGTCGCCACAACGGCACTCAGGACAACCCCCAAGACCCAAAAAAGCCCCTGTATTTCAACTGCACTTCCCCTCCCTGCCCCAAAAGTGTCCAGTGGCCACTGGCTCCACCTCACTGTTATAATTTCTTCCATTGCTAGAATCACCATATGTGTACAACAGAATACCATTAAGTCCACTCTAGTCCATAGTTCTTCCCCCAATCCTGAGGGGACTGGGATGGTTATGTCCACTCCACCTCCAAGTGAGAGAGGGCTTATATCCCATGGATATGGTGGGTGGGATTATCCTGCCTGCAGCTGCAGACCCTCTCCATTCCCTGGGATGGTTGTTACCCATTGTTGTCTCCTCGTCAGGTGACTTGGATGAGTCCATTGAGCTGTAGGGTAGGAGTTGCAGCTCCACCGAGATTCCACGCACACCTGGCACATAGGTAGGCCAGAGGCTCCAGGGTCTGGAAGTACACCTAAAAACTCCAGCATCACATATAGGTTTGAATAGAAGGGACTGCTGAACCATGTGCAGGGAGGACTTATTTGAGTCCAATTCTGTCACTCTCAGGAGCACAGATTCAAAAATAGAGCCCACTGATAAGGTGTCAGTCTCTGGGGCTATCCCCCCTTATATAGGACCTGGGTGTCTCTAGAGCCCTCAGGAGCCCCTCTGTGTGGGGTGATATGCACTTTGGTGTTCTATGAGATCCTACTGAGGTGTGTGTAAGCGTTACCTCTGGAATGACCTCCCGACTCTCTTTGAAGTCTCTTAGCCACTTGAACTCATTTGTCTTTACTTTTTCCCCCTTTTATTCAAGGTCTTTTTCCAGTTGTGTTGCCAGTTGGCACTTGGTATTAATCCCTCATTGCCAAGGAGGCTCATCCCTGGGAGTCATGTCCCACGTTGTGGGGAAGGTAATGCATTCATATGCTGAGTTTGGCTTAGAGAGAGGCCACATTTGAGCAACAAGGAGGCTCTCGGGTAGCATCCTTTAGGCACCCCATAACAGTAGGCTAAGTTTCAGTTACAAGAGCAAAGACTCATAAGGCTAGTCATCAATAACAAAAACTCATCAATGGGCCATCCTCTTTTGACAGACACTGTCCCTGCACTCAGAGGACTGTTGCTGCTCCTTTGGAGAATGTGGCAGAGCTCTCCAGGCTGGGAATTCAGATTCCCTCATTATTGAGTGATTGTCCACCCACTGTGACCGTACCCCATCCTTTGATAATTTGAACAATTTTGTATATCTTTCGTGTATATTCAGTTGAACTTACTCGCATGAATCCCCCCTCCCAGACACTGCCACAAATAATCCTCTGCAGCACCCATTGCAACCCTTCTGTGATCTAAATCTTCCCTGAACATATACCCCATATAATAACCAAATACACTTAATAGGAAAAAGAAACAGTAATGATAAGCTTAAATGCAAGAGATAAACACAAGGAAACTCAGGAAAAAACAAAAACAAAAAAACAGACAAACAAACAAAAAACAAAACAAAACAAAATATAATTAGCAGATTGGGACATTCAAAAAAATGAAGAAAAAAAAAACAAAAGAAATTCCTTTTTTTAAAAAAAAATATTTTAAAAAAATATTCTTTTTTCCTTTTATCACTATATTATTGGTTGTCCAGTGTACAGTGACACCTTCCCCCTCTCATTCCCCAGTGTCTCCCAAATTTTCATTTAATTTTCAAAGAAGTTTTAGGTCACAGCAAATTCACACATGGAATACCAAAGACTCCCACATACTAAACCACCCCCCCATTCCCCACCCCATATTAAAACCCTTTTTTTTTTTGGATGTTAGCATTGTTATAACTGTTATACAGATAGCAAAATATAGCAACTAAACATTGTCAATGGTTTACAGTATAGTTTACAATTTAGATGATACAGTTTAATAAGTTTTGATGATATTTACCATGTCCTGTGTCCATTACTGTAAGGTAATGAAAAACCTTTCCCATGACCACTAAAAACCCCCTGTTTCTTCTTTTCTGTTCCTTCTTCCCCCTCCCCCTGGGGCATATGACACTCCCCTCTCTTGACTCATGGAATGACAAGATTCATAGTTACATACCTTGGGTTTTCCAAGCTGCCCTACCTAATCTACCTACCTGTGAACCATGCACCACCAAACCCAGTAATATCACTACCCATCTGTCCTATCCTTCAATATGCAACTATACTCTATCCCTTTACCATAGATTTTGTCCATATGGGTGATGGCTCACAGCCTACTCTTCTCTTTCTCTCCCTTGTTAACCTATCTTTCAGACAATGGTTCTCAGAGACTGCTCACTTTCCTCAGTTCAAATCAATGAGGTCATATACTGTTCATCCTTCAACGCCTGGCTTGCTTCACTCAACATAAGGTCTTCAAGATTCATACACATTATTACATGTGTTAGCACTTTATTCCTTCTTACAGCCGAGTAGTATTCCACTGTATGTATGTACCACATTTTGCTTATCCATTCATTTGTTAATGGGCACCAGGGCTGATTCCAACTTTTGGCAATGGTGAACAATGCCGCTATGAACATTGGTGTGCATATATGTTTGTGTCTTTGCTTTCAGTTCTTCTGGGTATATACCCAGCAGTGGAATTGCTGAATCATACAGAAGATCTATTGTTAGTTTTCTGAGGAACCACCAAACTGTCCTCCACAGTGGCTGGATCATACCACAGTCCCACAAGCAGTGGCTGAGGGCTCCTTTTCCTCCACATCCTCTCCAATATTTAGTGTCTGCTATTTTTTTAATAGCTGCCATTCTGATGGTTGTAAGATGGTATCTCATTGTAGTTTTGATTTGCATTTCCCTGATAGCAAGCGATGTTGTGCATTTTTTCATGTGCTTTTTAGCCATTTGTATTTGTCTTTTCAAGTCACTTGCCCATTTTTTAAATGGGTTGTTTGTCTTTTTATTTTCAAGGTGTAGGATTTCTTTATATATGCAGGATATTAGGCTCCTATCAGATATATGGTTGCCAAATAATTTCTCCCATTGGGTAGGCTGCCTTTTTATTTTCTTAATAACATCCTTTGAGGTGCAGAAGTTTTTAATTTTGATGAGATCCCATTTATCTATTTTTCTCTTGCTGCTCGTGTTTTGGCTGTGAAGTTCATGAAACCATTTCTTATTACAAGGTCCTGTAGATGCTTCCCTACATTATCTTCCAAGGTCTTTATGGTTTTGGCTCTTATATTTGGATCTTTGACCCATCTTGAGTTGATTTTTGTATACGGTGTGAGATGGTATTCTTCTCTCATTCTTTTGGATATGGATATCCAGTTCTCCAAGCACCACTTGTTAAAGAGGCCATTCTCTCCCAACTGAGTGGGTTTCCTGGCCTTGTCAAATATCAGATGACTGTATATGTGAGTATCTATATCAGAACTCTCAATTCGGTTCCATTGGTCAGTAGGTCTATCCTTGTGCCAATACCACGCAGTTTTGATCACTGTAGCATTGTAGTATGTTTTAAAGTCAGGTAGTGTGATACCTCCAACTTCATTTTTCTTTTTCAAAATGTCTTTGGCAATTCAGGGCTTCTTACCTCTCCAAATATATTTTATGGATAGTTTTCCCAGTTCCTTAAAAAATACAGTGTTGATTTTTATTGGGGTTGCATTAAATCTGTAGATTAGTTTTGGTAGGATAGACATCTTGATGATGTTTAGTCTTCCTATCCATGAACAGGGAATATTTTTCCATTTATTTAAGTCTTCTTTGATTTCCTTTAACAGTGTTGTATAGTTTTCTGTATATAGTCCTTTACATCTTTAGTTAAATTTATTCCTAGGTATTTGATTATTTTAGTTACTATTGTAAATGGTATTTTTTTCCTGATATCCTATTCAGGTTGCTCATTATTGGTGTACAGAAATGCTACTGATTTTTGAGCATTGATCCTATAGCCTGCAACATTACTGAACTCCTTTATAAGTTCTAGAAGCCTTGTTGTAGATTTCTCAGGGCTTTCTATGTATAGGAGCATGTCATCTGCAAATAATGAAAATTTTACTTCTTCTTTTCCAATCTGGATGCCCTTTATGTCCTTTTATTGCCTCAGTGCTCACACAAATACTTCTAAGACAATGTTAAATAGGAGTGGTGATTGTGGGCATCCTTGTCTTGTTACCGATCTCAGAGGGAAGGCTCTTAGGATTTCACCATTGAAGATGATGTTAGCTTTGGATTTTCCATATATACTCTTTATCATATTCAGAAAGTTTCCATCTATTCCTATGTTTTGTAGTGTTTTTATGAGGAAAGAGTGCTGTATTTTGTCGAATGCTTTTTCTGCATCTATAGAGATGATCATGTGATTTTTTTTCTGTCAATCTGTTTATGTGGTGTATTACATTGATTGATTTTCTTATATTGAACCATCCTTGCATACCTGGGATGAAACCCACTTGGTCATGGTGTGTAATCCCTTTGATATGTTGTTGAATGCGATTAAAAGAGTATTTTGTTGAGGATTTTAGCATCTAGGTTCATTAGAGAAATTGGTCTGTAATTTTCCTTTCTTGTGGTAACTTTATTTGGTTTTGGTATTAGGGTAATGTTGGCATCATAGAATGAGTTAGGCAATATTTCTTCTACTTCTATTTTTTGGAAGAGCTTAAGCAGAATTGGTGTTAGCTCTTTCCAGAATGTTTGGTAGAATTCAGCTGTGAAGCCATCTGGTCCTGGACTCTTCTTAGTTGGGAGGTTTTTGTTGACTGAGTCTATCTCTTTACTTGTAATTGGACTGTTGAGTTCATCTATTTCTTCTTTCTTCAGTGTAGGCTGTTTGTGAGTTTCTAGAAACTTGTCCATTTCCTCTAAATTATCATTCTTGTTGGCATATAATTTTTCAAAGTATCCTCTTATGATACTCTTTATTTCTGTGGGGTCAGTAGTGATATCCCCTTGTTCAGTCCCTATTTTATGTATTTGCATCTGTTCTATCTTTTTCTTTGTTAGTCTGGCTAAGGGTTTGTCAATTTTATCGATATTCCCGAAGAACCAGCTTTTGGTTTTGTTTATTGTTTCCAGTGCTTTCTTATTCTCTATTTCATTTAGTTCTGCTCTAATCTTTGTTATTTCCTTCTTTCTATTTCCTTTAGGTTTAGTTTGTTGCTGTTTTCCCAATTCCTCCAAGTGTGCAGTTATGTCTTCAATTTTAGCTTTTTCTTCTTTTGTAATATATGTATTCATGGCTATGAACTTCCCTCTCAGGATTGCTTTCGCTGCATCCCATAGGTTTTGATATGTTGTGTTGTCGTTTTCATTAGTTTCAAGGTAGTTACTGATTTCTTTTGAGATTTCCTCTTTGACCCACTGTTTGTCTAAGAGTGTGTTGTTTAACTTCCATATCCTGTCTAACCTGTTTCTCTGGCCCTTAGTGATTTCCAATTTCATTCCGTTGTAGTCAGAGAAATTACTTTGTATAATCTCAATCTTTCTGAATTCATTGAGAGTTGTTCTGGGGCCCAGCATGTGGTCTATTTGGAGTATGACCCATGTGCACTTGAGCAGAATGTAAATCCTGCTGTATTTAGGTGTAGTATTCTGTATATATCTATTAAGTTCAGGTCCTCTAATGCATTGTTGAGAGCCTTTGTTTCTTTATTGATTCTCCATCTAGATGTTCTTTCTAATGATGATAATTGTGTATTGAAGTTCCTTGCTATAAATGTAGAGGCATTTATTTTTCCTCTTAGTTTTTCCAAAGTTTGCCTCACGTATTTTGAGGCACCCCGATTAGGTGCGTAAATGTCGATGATTGTTCTCTCTTCTTGAGAGATTATCCCTTTTACTAATATATAGTGTCCATCTTTGTCTCTTACAATAGTTACACACTTAAAGTCTATTTTGTCTGATATTAGAATAACTACTCCTGCCCTTTTTTTGGCTATTGTTAGCTTGTAAAATGGTTTTCCAGCCATTCCATTTCAGCCTCCTTGAATTCCTGGGTCGAAGGCGGGTTTGTTGTAGACAGCATATAGATGGATCATATTTCCTTATCCATTCTGCCAATCTGTGTCTCTTGATTGGTGAATTTAATCCATTAACATTCAGTGTTATTACTCATAACAAATTTCTTACTTCAGCCATTTTTTTCTTTGGGTTAATGTATGTCATATGTTGTTTTGTTTCTGTTTTTGACTGTTCAGTTGTTTTTAAACTCTCCTCCAACTCTCTCTCCCTTGTTTTTTTCCTTTCAACTTGTAGAGATTCTTTTAGTATTTCTTGAAGTGCAGGTTTCTTAGTGACATACTCTCTTAATTTTTGTTTATCTGTGAATATTTTGAACTCTCCATCATTTTTGAATGCCAGTTTTGCTGGATAGAGAATTCATGGCTGGAAGTTTTTTTCTTTTAGTATTTTGAGTATGTCATACCACTGTCTTCTTGCCTCCATGGTTTCAGCTGAGAAATCAGCACTTAATCTTATTGTGCTTCCCTTGTATGTGATGGTTCTCTTTTCTCTTACTGCCTTGAGTATTTTCTCTTTATCTTGAGCATTGGACATTTTGACAAGTATATGTCTTGGAGTTGGCCTGTTGGGATTTATACTATTTGGGGTGCGCTGTGCTTCCTGGATCTGCACATCCATCTCTCTCAATAGGGTTGGGAAGTTTTCAGCCCTTATTTCCTTCAGCACTCCTTCTGTTCCCTTTCCCTTCTCTTCTCTTTCCGGGATGCCCATAATGCGTATGTTTGTGTGTTTTGTGTTGTCAGTTAATTCCCTGAGTCCCTGCTGGATTTTTTCTATCTTTTTGTCTATCTGCTTTACTATATCTTTGATTTCAGCTGTATTGTCTTCCACATCACTAATTCTTTCTTCTGCCTGTTCAATCTGCTCTAATGTGAATCCAGCGTCTTTTTGATTTCTTGGATTGTGCCATTGTTTACTATCATATCCATTATCTTTTTAGGCATGTTTTCAATTTCTTCAGTATGTTCTCCCAGTGTCTTCTTTATATCCTTAATCTCTTCCTTCACTTCTTTAAGTTGGTCCATGATATATTTGTTTGGATAGCTTTGATTAGTTGTTCGATGTTCTGCATCACTTCCTTGTTTTAGTTTGTTCATTGAACTGGTCCATGTTTTCCTGTTTCTCAGTGTCATTTGTAATTTTTTGTTGCCCTCTGGTCATCATATTATCTTGATGGGTTTATTCAGTTGATTAGCTTCTCTCTCTGCTCTAGAGTTTTCTTTAGCTGGTGGTTCTGCGTGTGTGTTGTTTTCTCTTTGACACTTTTTCTTCTTATTTTATTTCCTTGCTTCTTTCTATGTTCCCTTGAAGGCAAAAGATTAGGGCCAGAGGAATAAAAACTGTAAGGAAAGAAGAAGGATAATAGTAATATTGATAAAATTTATAAGAGGGGCCAAATGAGACTTAATGAAATGAATATTTAACTCATGTAGGCAGTGTAGAGTAATAGGGGAATAGTGGAGTTCCTACAATGGACTTGGAAACCAAATAGAGGAATATATATATATACCGTGCTTTAGAATGTTAGAATTATGAGGAGGGAGAGAAATAGTGAAGGGCTGAAAGGAAAGAGTTAATACTAATAAAAACAGAAGAAAACAAAATAGATGGAATAGAAATTGACACCCTTAAGTTGTGGGCATATGAAAAAATGTGGTATATAAGAGCCACAACAGAAAGCAGAAGGCAGAAAGATCAAGGAAGGATAAACGATAGTTTGGAATACAAAATCAATATACACAGAGAGTGGGAAATTACTGAAGAAGAAGCACAGCAAATAAGTGACAAGCTAGCAGCCCCTAATTTTAAAAAATGAAAGAAAAAAGAAAGGGGGGGGAGGCAGCTGTGGCTCAATCAGTAGGGCTCCCTTTTACCATATGGGAGGCCCCGGGTTCGGTTCCCGGGACCTCCTGGTGAAGGCAAGCCCGCCCACACGGCGTGGTTGGCTGACCCAGCGAGCACAAGCAGCAAGGGGGGGATAAATGAATAAATAAATAAAATCTTTAAAAAAAAAAAAAAGAAAGGGGGGAGTAAAGAGGAAAGAAAAGCAAGAGACAACAAATAAACAGAGAAAAACCAAAGAACCACACAGGCAAGCAGTCAAACAAAGCTAAGGAGGATCAACGATTCCCCTAGGGTACATGTGGATCCTCTCTGCCTGCTTGTGTTTATCAATCAATTTCCCTGCAGGGTTCTATATGCAGGTCCTGAAACAGCTTTTAACTAATAAACTAAATTAAAAAGAATTTATTTTTCATTTATTGATGTGACCTTCTCTTTTTTTTTTTTTTTGGCAAAATACGGGACCCAAAATAAGTCCTCTTTTAGACCAACCCCTTCACGGAGGGGACCCTAGCTGGGCTAGTGGAAATTAATCAAGCATGTCCCACTTCCTGGACTCCCCAGGGTAGCTGGAGCTCTGATGTTAGTCAGTGCAGAATGCTAAAGACAGTCGACTCCGCCCCTTCTGAAGCCAAGCCCCAGCGTCACCGGGTTGCTGGGTATATCAGGTTTTCTCAGCAGTTTCGCGTCTCCTCTCAGCCTGGTGCTGCTTCAAGTCGGCTTATCTGCTCCCCAAAGCTATGAGGAGGTCCAGGCAGCCAAATCGATGGCAAAAAAAAGTCCCCTTCCCTGTCCTCCAACAGAGCCCTCCCTCTTTTGAAAAGTGCCCCCTCTTCCTGGCTCCACGGGGGCCCGGGTCTTATCCCTGGGTAGCTAGGCAAATCAACTGCTTTCCCAAACAGATTCACCCCTCCCCTCCACAGGGTGCCAAATTCACTCCAGCTGTTCTGTTCACCCAAGGTCCAAGGGGCTCTAGGCAGCCAAATCCCCAGAAAATAAAACTCTCTCGCTCCTTTACCAGAGCCCTCCCCTCAGAGAATGCCCCCTCCCACTAGGCACTGTCATTCTGTTGCCGAACCCTGGGACTTGCCGCTCCAACCAGCTCCTTTTTTGTTTTTGTTTTTTCCCCAAAGCGCGGGGCTCAGCCATCCGTGCCAACCACTACAGACCAGGCTTAAAACTCACAAATCTCTACTGTTCCATCCACGCCGTCGATCTGTGCAGATAGATGTCCCAAGCTTCTCACTCCACGCGTGCACATCACAGACCCCTGGGCAGGACCCCGTCCACAATT
>JAKSZT010049839.1:0-10807 GCA_026826555.1 Tolypeutes matacus | reverse complement strand
ATGAAAGATACAATGCAAAAATTTATTTTATTTTAACTTTTTAAAAAACTTTTTATTATTTTTAATTTTATTCATGTTTTTTGGCTTTGTCTTGGGATTGCAGAAGAGTTGCAACTGTGGCAGAGGAAGATCACTGGTGCAGGATGTCCATGGTGGGGTGATGTGTGGGGAGGGGTGTGCCAGTGGCATGGTTCTATGGAATATGAATATGTTAAAGTGGTCATGGGGTATTGTCTCAGTAGGTAGAGATCCACACAATAACTAAAAGAATATTGAATTTCCATCCTTGGGAATTCTTCTAAATTCTCAAATAGGGTGGCAAGAGGCCCTAAAGTACATGGGCAGTGCCTAGCAAAAGAGGACAGACCAACACACCAGGTCCTTGATATCAATGCCTGTACTTATGAACCTTGTTCTTGTGAAATTGAAATTTAGCCTAGTATTATATATTGCCTAAGACACCTCCTGAAGGCTTCCTTGTTGCTCAAATGTGGCCTTTCTCTAAGCCAAACCCAGCACGTAAACTCACTACCTTCCCCATGTTGTGGAATATCACTCCCAGGGGTGAACCTCCCTCAAACCACAGGATTATTACTAAGCACCAACTAGTGATGCATTTTGATATATTAAATACAAGTGAGATTTTTTGACTAAGAGATTTCAAAGTGAGTCGAGAGCTTAGTCCAGAGGTGGGACTGAAGTGCTTATGCATGTCTTAGGAGGATTTCATTGACTGCTGCAGTAAACAGTGCCTTAAGCATCTGGACACTATAGACTGGGTATAAAACCCCAGGAATTCAGCACCCTGTCAGTGGACCTTACCTTAAAATTTATGATAATCTATGCCCCCCAATGTATCCGAGTTGGAAACATTTATAATTTTCCTACACGTGGTTCTTATACCTCTTTTATTTGAACCTATAATTAGCACTAAATTCATTAAATATGTGTTCCAGAGACTTAAAACTTTGATCTGTTCTTATGTCTTTTGAGCCCTGAATCTCGGCAGATTTGCAGCTAACACCTACAGTCCAGTTCACTTACAACTAACAAAAGGATGATGATGGACAACACCCAGCACAAAAAACGAAGATTATCTACAACTGCAAGTAAAACAGTTCCATCCATCTGCCCCTTATGATCTAAGTCCCCTCTCAATCAGAAGCAGAGTAAGCATCACCATCCTAAAATCCTCAAGATTGATTAATGAGCAAATATAAGGGAGCTATGCAACTCTGAACTGAAGTAGATATTATTATTTTAGTAATGGGAGAACTTATAACATTGATATAAAGGCAGTGGTCACCAAAGTTTCTGAGGGGAGTGAGAAGGAAGAATGGGGCATTTCAGGGCATTAGAATTGTTTTGCATGAAATTGAAATGATGGATACAAGCCATTATACATTTTGTCAAAACATATAAAATTTTATATATATATATCTTAAAAGGTGCTTAGATTACCTAAATATTACACAGAAACTACAGGGAATCCCATGTTCCCCACCTCCCACAACATACCACACAAACATCCCCCACAAGTGTGCCCCATCGCCCTCAATGGACCTACACATCCTGGGGACTTGCCATCAACCATAGACCAAAGTTCACATCATAGACCACACTCTCTCCCACACAGTTCTGAAAGGTGTGTGCTGATTTAAAATGGCCTACATCCGTCGCCACAACGGCACTCAGGACAACCCCCAAGACCCAAAAAAGCCCCTGTATTTCAACTGCACTTCCCCTCCCTGCCCCAAAAGTGTCCAGTGGCCACTGGCTCCACCTCACTGTTATAATTTCTTCCATTGCTAGAATCACCATATGTGTACAACAGAATACCATTAAGTCCACTCTAGTCCATAGTTCTTCCCCCAATCCTGAGGGGACTGGGATGGTTATGTCCACTCCACCTCCAAGTGAGAGAGGGCTTATATCCCATGGATATGGTGGGTGGGATTATCCTGCCTGCAGCTGCAGACCCTCTCCATTCCCTGGGATGGTTGTTACCCATTGTTGTCTCCTCGTCAGGTGACTTGGATGAGTCCATTGAGCTGTAGGGTAGGAGTTGCAGCTCCACCGAGATTCCACGCACACCTGGCACATAGGTAGGCCAGAGGCTCCAGGGTCTGGAAGTACACCTAAAAACTCCAGCATCACATATAGGTTTGAATAGAAGGGACTGCTGAACCATGTGCAGGGAGGACTTATTTGAGTCCAATTCTGTCACTCTCAGGAGCACAGATTCAAAAATAGAGCCCACTGATAAGGTGTCAGTCTCTGGGGCTATCCCCCCTTATATAGGACCTGGGTGTCTCTAGAGCCCTCAGGAGCCCCTCTGTGTGGGGTGATATGCACTTTGGTGTTCTATGAGATCCTACTGAGGTGTGTGTAAGCGTTACCTCTGGAATGACCTCCCGACTCTCTTTGAAGTCTCTTAGCCACTTGAACTCATTTGTCTTTACTTTTTCCCCCTTTTATTCAAGGTCTTTTTCCAGTTGTGTTGCCAGTTGGCACTTGGTATTAATCCCTCATTGCCAAGGAGGCTCATCCCTGGGAGTCATGTCCCACGTTGTGGGGAAGGTAATGCATTCATATGCTGAGTTTGGCTTAGAGAGAGGCCACATTTGAGCAACAAGGAGGCTCTCGGGTAGCATCCTTTAGGCACCCCATAACAGTAGGCTAAGTTTCAGTTACAAGAGCAAAGACTCATAAGGCTAGTCATCAATAACAAAAACTCATCAATGGGCCATCCTCTTTTGACAGACACTGTCCCTGCACTCAGAGGACTGTTGCTGCTCCTTTGGAGAATGTGGCAGAGCTCTCCAGGCTGGGAATTCAGATTCCCTCATTATTGAGTGATTGTCCACCCACTGTGACCGTACCCCATCCTTTGATAATTTGAACAATTTTGTATATCTTTCGTGTATATTCAGTTGAACTTACTCGCATGAATCCCCCCTCCCAGACACTGCCACAAATAATCCTCTGCAGCACCCATTGCAACCCTTCTGTGATCTAAATCTTCCCTGAACATATACCCCATATAATAACCAAATACACTTAATAGGAAAAAGAAACAGTAATGATAAGCTTAAATGCAAGAGATAAACACAAGGAAACTCAGGAAAAAACAAAAACAAAAAAACAGACAAACAAACAAAAAACAAAACAAAACAAAATATAATTAGCAGATTGGGACATTCAAAAAAATGAAGAAAAAAAAAACAAAAGAAATTCCTTTTTTTAAAAAAAAATATTTTAAAAAAATATTCTTTTTTCCTTTTATCACTATATTATTGGTTGTCCAGTGTACAGTGACACCTTCCCCCTCTCATTCCCCAGTGTCTCCCAAATTTTCATTTAATTTTCAAAGAAGTTTTAGGTCACAGCAAATTCACACATGGAATACCAAAGACTCCCACATACTAAACCACCCCCCCATTCCCCACCCCATATTAAAACCCTTTTTTTTTTTGGATGTTAGCATTGTTATAACTGTTATACAGATAGCAAAATATAGCAACTAAACATTGTCAATGGTTTACAGTATAGTTTACAATTTAGATGATACAGTTTAATAAGTTTTGATGATATTTACCATGTCCTGTGTCCATTACTGTAAGGTAATGAAAAACCTTTCCCATGACCACTAAAAACCCCCTGTTTCTTCTTTTCTGTTCCTTCTTCCCCCTCCCCCTGGGGCATATGACACTCCCCTCTCTTGACTCATGGAATGACAAGATTCATAGTTACATACCTTGGGTTTTCCAAGCTGCCCTACCTAATCTACCTACCTGTGAACCATGCACCACCAAACCCAGTAATATCACTACCCATCTGTCCTATCCTTCAATATGCAACTATACTCTATCCCTTTACCATAGATTTTGTCCATATGGGTGATGGCTCACAGCCTACTCTTCTCTTTCTCTCCCTTGTTAACCTATCTTTCAGACAATGGTTCTCAGAGACTGCTCACTTTCCTCAGTTCAAATCAATGAGGTCATATACTGTTCATCCTTCAACGCCTGGCTTGCTTCACTCAACATAAGGTCTTCAAGATTCATACACATTATTACATGTGTTAGCACTTTATTCCTTCTTACAGCCGAGTAGTATTCCACTGTATGTATGTACCACATTTTGCTTATCCATTCATTTGTTAATGGGCACCAGGGCTGATTCCAACTTTTGGCAATGGTGAACAATGCCGCTATGAACATTGGTGTGCATATATGTTTGTGTCTTTGCTTTCAGTTCTTCTGGGTATATACCCAGCAGTGGAATTGCTGAATCATACAGAAGATCTATTGTTAGTTTTCTGAGGAACCACCAAACTGTCCTCCACAGTGGCTGGATCATACCACAGTCCCACAAGCAGTGGCTGAGGGCTCCTTTTCCTCCACATCCTCTCCAATATTTAGTGTCTGCTATTTTTTTAATAGCTGCCATTCTGATGGTTGTAAGATGGTATCTCATTGTAGTTTTGATTTGCATTTCCCTGATAGCAAGCGATGTTGTGCATTTTTTCATGTGCTTTTTAGCCATTTGTATTTGTCTTTTCAAGTCACTTGCCCATTTTTTAAATGGGTTGTTTGTCTTTTTATTTTCAAGGTGTAGGATTTCTTTATATATGCAGGATATTAGGCTCCTATCAGATATATGGTTGCCAAATAATTTCTCCCATTGGGTAGGCTGCCTTTTTATTTTCTTAATAACATCCTTTGAGGTGCAGAAGTTTTTAATTTTGATGAGATCCCATTTATCTATTTTTCTCTTGCTGCTCGTGTTTTGGCTGTGAAGTTCATGAAACCATTTCTTATTACAAGGTCCTGTAGATGCTTCCCTACATTATCTTCCAAGGTCTTTATGGTTTTGGCTCTTATATTTGGATCTTTGACCCATCTTGAGTTGATTTTTGTATACGGTGTGAGATGGTATTCTTCTCTCATTCTTTTGGATATGGATATCCAGTTCTCCAAGCACCACTTGTTAAAGAGGCCATTCTCTCCCAACTGAGTGGGTTTCCTGGCCTTGTCAAATATCAGATGACTGTATATGTGAGTATCTATATCAGAACTCTCAATTCGGTTCCATTGGTCAGTAGGTCTATCCTTGTGCCAATACCACGCAGTTTTGATCACTGTAGCTTTGTAGTATGTTTTAAAGTCAGGTAGTGTGATACCTCCAACTTCATTTTTCTTTTTCAAAATGTCTTTGGCAATTCAGGGCTTCTTACCTCTCCAAATATATTTTATGGATAGTTTTCCCAGTTCCTTAAAAAATACAGTGTTGATTTTTATTGGGGTTGCATTAAATCTGTAGATTAGTTTTGGTAGGATAGACATCTTGATGATGTTTAGTCTTCCTATCCATGAACAGGGAATATTTTTCCATTTATTTAAGTCTTCTTTGATTTCCTTTAACAGTGTTGTATAGTTTTCTGTATATAGTCCTTTACATCTTTAGTTAAATTTATTCCTAGGTATTTGATTATTTTAGTTACTATTGTAAATGGTATTTTTTTCCTGATATCCTATTCAGGTTGCTCATTATTGGTGTACAGAAATGCTACTGATTTTTGAGCATTGATCCTATAGCCTGCAACATTACTGAACTCCTTTATAAGTTCTAGAAGCCTTGTTGTAGATTTCTCAGGGCTTTCTATGTATAGGAGCATGTCATCTGCAAATAATGAAAATTTTACTTCTTCTTTTCCAATCTGGATGCCCTTTATGTCCTTTTATTGCCTCAGTGCTCACGCAAATACTTCTAAGACAATGTTAAATAGGAGTGGTGATTGTGGGCATCCTTGTCTTGTTACCGATCTCAGAGGGAAGGCTCTTAGGATTTCACCATTGAAGATGATGTTAGCTTTGGATTTTCCATATATACTCTTTATCATATTCAGAAAGTTTCCATGTATTCCTATGTTTTGTAGTGTTTTTATGAGGAAAGAGTGCTGTATTTTGTCGAATGCTTTTTCTGCATCTATAGAGATGATCATGTGATTTTTTTTCTGTCAATCTGTTTATGTGATGTATTACATTGATTGATTTTCTTATATTGAACCATCCTTGCATACCTGGGATGAAACCCACTTGGTCATGGTGTGTAATCCCTTTGATATGTTGTTGAATGCGATTAAAAGAGTATTTTGTTGAGGATTTTAGCATCTAGGTTCATTAGAGAAATTGGTCTGTAATTTTCCTTTCTTGTGGTAACTTTATTTGGTTTTGGTATTAGGGTAATGTTGGCATCATAGAATGAGTTAGGCAATATTTCTTCTACTTCTATTTTTTGGAAGAGCTTAAGCAGAATTGGTGTTAGCTCTTTCCAGAATGTTTGGTAGAATTCAGCTGTGAAGCCATCTGGTCCTGGACTCTTCTTAGTTGGGAGGTTTTTGTTGACTGAGTCTATCTCTTTACTTGTAATTGGACTGTTGAGTTCATCTATTTCTTCTTTCTTCAGTGTAGGCTGTTTGTGAGTTTCTAGAAACTTGTCCATTTCCTCTAAATTATCATTCTTGTTGGCATATAATTTTTCAAAGTATCCTCTTATGATACTCTTTATTTCTGTGGGGTCAGTAGTGATATCCCCTTGTTCAGTCCCTATTTTATGTATTTGCATCTGTTCTATCTTTTTCTTTGTTAGTCTGGCTAAGGGTTTGTCAATTTTATCGATATTCCCGAAGAACCAGCTTTTGGTTTTGTTTATTGTTTCCAGTGCTTTCTTATTCTCTATTTCATTTAGTTCTGCTCTAATCTTTGTTATTTCCTTCTTTCTATTTCCTTTAGGTTTAGTTTGTTGCTGTTTTCCCAATTCCTCCAAGTGTGCAGTTATGTCTTCAATTTTAGCTTTTTCTTCTTTTGTAATATATGTATTCATGGCTATGAACTTCCCTCTCAGGATTGCTTTCGCTGCATCCCATAGGTTTTGATATGTTGTGTTGTCGTTTTCATTAGTTTCAAGGTAGTTACTGATTTCTTTTGAGATTTCCTCTTTGACCCACTGTTTGTCTAAGAGTGTGTTGTTTAACTTCCATATCCTGTCTAACCTGTTTCTCTGGCCCTTAGTGATTTCCAATTTCATTCCGTTGTAGTCAGAGAAATTACTTTGTATAATCTCAATCTTTCTGAATTCATTGAGAGTTGTTCTGGGGCCCAGCATGTGGTCTATTTGGAGTATGACCCATGTGCACTTGAGCAGAATGTAAATCCTGCTGTATTTAGGTGTAGTATTCTGTATATATCTATTAAGTTCAGGTCCTCTAATGCATTGTTGAGAGCCTTTGTTTCTTTATTGATTCTCCATCTAGATGTTCTTTCTAATGATGATAATTGTGTATTGAAGTTCCTTGCTATAAATGTAGAGGCATTTATTTTTCCTCTTAGTTTTTCCAAAGTTTGCCTCACGTATTTTGAGGCACCCCGATTAGGTGCGTAAATGTCGATGATTGTTCTCTCTTCTTGAGAGATTATCCCTTTTACTAATATATAGTGTCCATCTTTGTCTCTTACAATAGTTACACACTTAAAGTCTATTTTGTCTGATATTAGAATAACTACTCCTGCCCTTTTTTTGGCTATTGTTAGCTTGTAAAATGGTTTTCCAGCCATTCCATTTCAGCCTCCTTGAATTCCTGGGTCGAAGGCGGGTTTGTTGTAGACAGCATATAGATGGATCATATTTCCTTATCCATTCTGCCAATCTGTGTCTCTTGATTGGTGAATTTAATCCATTAACATTCAGTGTTATTACTCATAACAAATTTCTTACTTCAGCCATTTTTTTCTTTGGGTTAATGTATGTCATATGTTGTTTTGTTTCTGTTTTTGACTGTTCAGTTGTTTTTAAACTCTCCTCCAACTCTCTCTCCCTTGTTTTTTTCCTTTCAACTTGTAGAGATTCTTTTAGTATTTCTTGAAGTGCAGGTTTCTTAGTGACATACTCTCTTAATTTTTGTTTATCTGTGAATATTTTGAACTCTCCATCATTTTTGAATGCCAGTTTTGCTGGATAGAGAATTCATGGCTGGAAGTTTTTTTCTTTTAGTATTTTGAGTATGTCATACCACTGTCTTCTTGCCTCCATGGTTTCAGCTGAGAAATCAGCACTTAATCTTATTGTGCTTCCCTTGTATGTGATGGTTCTCTTTTCTCTTACTGCCTTGAGTATTTTCTCTTTATCTTGAGCATTGGACATTTTGACAAGTATATGTCTTGGAGTTGGCCTGTTGGGATTTATACTATTTGGGGTGCGCTGTGCTTCCTGGATCTGCACATCCATCTCTCTCAATAGGGTTGGGAAGTTTTCAGCCCTTATTTCCTTCAGCACTCCTTCTGTTCCCTTTCCCTTCTCTTCTCTTTCCGGGATGCCCATAATGCGTATGTTTGTGTGTTTTGTGTTGTCAGTTAATTCCCTGAGTCCCTGCTGGATTTTTTCTATCTTTTTGTCTATCTGCTTTACTATATCTTTGATTTCAGCTGTATTGTCTTCCACATCACTAATTCTTTCTTCTGCCTGTTCAATCTGCTCTAATGTGAATCCAGCGTCTTTTTGATTTCTTGGATTGTGCCATTGTTTACTATCATATCCATTATCTTTTTAGGCATGTTTTCAATTTCTTCAGTATGTTCTCCCAGTGTCTTCTTTATATCCTTAATCTCTTCCTTCACTTCTTTAAGTTGGTCCATGATATATTTGTTTGGATAGCTTTGATTAGTTGTTCGATGTTCTGCATCACTTCCTTGTTTTAGTTTGTTCATTGAACTGGTCCATGTTTTCCTGTTTCTCAGTGTCATTTGTAATTTTTTGTTGCCCTCTGGTCATCATATTATCTTGATGGGTTTATTCAGTTGATTAGCTTCTCTCTCTGCTCTAGAGTTTTCTTTAGCTGGTGGTTCTGCGTGTGTGTTGTTTTCTCTTTGACACTTTTTCTTCTTATTTTATTTCCTTGCTTCTTTCTATGTTCCCTTGAAGGCAAAAGATTAGGGCCAGAGGAATAAAAACTGTAAGGAAAGAAGAAGGATAATAGTAATATTGATAAAATTTATAAGAGGGGCCAAATGAGACTTAATGAAATGAATATTTAACTCATGTAGGCAGTGTAGAGTAATAGGGGAATAGTGGAGTTCCTACAATGGACTTGGAAACCAAATAGAGGAATATATATATATACCGTGCTTTAGAATGTTAGAATTATGAGGAGGGAGAGAAATAGTGAAGGGCTGAAAGGAAAGAGTTAATACTAATAAAAACAGAAGAAAACAAAATAGATGGAATAGAAATTGACACCCTTAAGTTGTGGGCATATGAAAAAATGTGGTATATAAGAGCCACAACAGAAAGCAGAAGGCAGAAAGATCAAGGAAGGATAAACGATAGTTTGGAATACAAAATCAATATACACAGAGAGTGGGAAATTACTGAAGAAGAAGCACAGCAAATAAGTGACAAGCTAGCAGCCCCTAATTTTAAAAAATGAAAGAAAAAAGAAAGGGGGGGGAGGCAGCTGTGGCTCAATCAGTAGGGCTCCCTTTTACCATATGGGAGGCCCCGGGTTCGGTTCCCGGGACCTCCTGGTGAAGGCAAGCCCGCCCACACGGCGTGGTTGGCTGACCCAGCGAGCACAAGCAGCAAGGGGGGGATAAATGAATAAATAAATAAAATCTTTAAAAAAAAAAAAAAGAAAGGGGGGAGTAAAGAGGAAAGAAAAGCAAGAGACAACAAATAAACAGAGAAAAACCAAAGAACCACACAGGCAAGCAGTCAAACAAAGCTAAGGAGGATCAACGATTCCCCTAGGGTACATGTGGATCCTCTCTGCCTGCTTGTGTTTATCAATCAATTTCCCTGCAGGGTTCTATATGCAGGTCCTGAAACAGCTTTTAACTAATAAACTAAATTAAAAAGAATTTATTTTTCATTTATTGATGTGACCTTCTCTTTTTTTTTTTTTTTGGCAAAATACGGGACCCAAAATAAGTCCTCTTTTAGACCAACCCCTTCACGGAGGGGACCCTAGCTGGGCTAGTGGAAATTAATCAAGCATGTCCCACTTCCTGGACTCCCCAGGGTAGCTGGAGCTCTGATGTTAGTCAGTGCAGAATGCTAAAGACAGTCGACTCCGCCCCTTCTGAAGACAAGCACCAGCCTCACCGGGTTGCTGGGTATATCAGGTTTTCTCAGCAGTTTCGCCTCTCCTCTCAGCCTGGTGCTGCTTCAAGTCGGCTTATCTGCTCCCCAAAGCTATGAGGAGGTCCAGGCAGCCAAATCGATGGCAAAAAAAAGTCCCCTTCCCTGTCCTCCAACAGAGCCCTCCCTCTTTTGAAAAGTGCCCCCTCTTCCTGGCTCCACAGGGGCCCGGGTCTTATCCCTGGGTAGCTAGGCAAATCAACTGCTTTCCCAAACAGATTCACCCCTCCCCTCCACAGGGTGCCAAATTCACTCCAGCTGTTCTGTTCACCCAAGGTCCAAGGGGCTCTAGGCAGCCAAATCCCCAGAAAATAAAACTCTCTCGCTCCTTTACCAGAGCCCTCCCCTCAGAGAATGCCCCCTCCCACTAGGCACTGTCATTCTGTTGCCGAACCCTGGGACTTGCCGCTCCAACCAGCTCCTTTTTTGTTTTTGTTTTTTCCCCAAAGCGCGGGGCTCAGCCATCCGTGCCAACCACTACAGACCAGGCTTAAAACTCACAAATCTCTACTGTTCCATCCACGCCGTCGATCTGTGCAGATAGATGTCCCAAGCTTCTCACTCCACGCGTGCACATCACAGACCCCTGGGCAGGACCCCGTCCACAATT
>JAKSZT010049831.1:24846-49609 GCA_026826555.1 Tolypeutes matacus | reverse complement strand
CCTCCTACACTAGCGCCATCTTGGAACCAACTCCAAAACATATAAAATTGTACATTGCAAAGTATAAACAACAATGTAAACTATAGGCCATGATGAGTAACAATACTTCAATATGTGTTTATTACTTGTAACAAATATACCATGCTAATGAAAGATGTTGTTAATAGGGAACAGTGTGGGAGGGAGAGGGGGAGGAGGTGGGGTATATGGGAATCCCTTATATATTTGATGTAACATTTATTTAATCTAAAGTTTCTTTAAAAAATAAAAAAAAAAACTTTAACAATAGACAATACAATGTCCTCATGACTATGATTAAATGATTAATGGTTTGAAGTTATTCAAAATGTAACTGTCCTACATGTAATGTGCTGTCCTAGATGGGATCCAATAACTGAAGAATATGACAATAGTGGGAAAACTAGCGATATATCAATAAACTCCAGAGTTTAGCCAACAGTAATGCATTAATGTTCATTTCATAATTTTGATGAATGTATTCATGGTGATGTAAGATGTTAACATCAGTGGAAACTTGGTTAGGGATATAAAAAAAACTCCCGATAATGTCTTTGCTACTTTTCTGTAAGTATAAAATTACACAGAAATTTAAAGTTTATCAAAAAAAAAATGAGTATTACTAATCAGTTTCTGCTATCAAAAAGCTAACAAATACCAAGCATTTCAAGAATTAATACCCATTCTGTATGAACTCTTTGGAAAGTTGAAGAGGAGGGAAAATTACCCAACACATTTTATGATGCCAACATCACCCTACCACCACTGCTAAATAAAGATGTTATATAAAAAGAAGATTAGAGACCAATCTCTCCAATTAACATAGATGCAAAAATCCTCAATAAAATACTTGCAAATAAAATCCAACAGCATATTAAAAAAATTGTATGTCGTGGTCAAGTGGTATTTATTCTTGTTTTTTAAGGGTGGTTCAACACAAGAAAATAATCAACATAATATATCACATTAACAAATTTAGGGGGAAAAACCCACATGATTATGTCAATTGATGCAGTAAAGGCATTTGACAAAATCCAGCATCCTTTCTTGATAAAAACACTTCATAAAAAAGGAATAGAAGGAAAGTTCATCAATATGATGAAGGGCATATATGAAAAACTCACAGCCAAATCTTACTCATTAGAGAAAGGCTGAAAGCGTTCTCTCTAAAATTAGGAACAAGACAAGGATGCCCACTGTAACTCTTGTTATTCAACATTGTATTAGAAGTTCTAGGTAGAACAAAGAACAAAACAAAACAAAAAATAAAGGCATCCGAATAGGAAATGAGGAAGTAAAACTCTTGCTGTTCACAAATGACATAATCCTATTTTTAGAAAACTCTGAAATGTCTTGGACAAAAGCTATTTGATCTAGTAAACCAGCTCAGCAAATGGCAGGATATAAGATCAACATGCAGAAAACAGTATTGTGTCTGTACACTAGTATTGGACAATCAGAAGAGAAATAAGGACAAAAATTCCTTTTACTATAGCAACAAAAAGACTCAAATATCTAGAAATCAATTACCAAAGATGTAAAGCACTGGGATTCATAAAACTACAAACAACAACAACAGCAACAACTGTGAAAAGAAATCAAAAAGGACCAAATCAAATGTAAAAACATTCCATGTTCATGGATTAAAAGGCTAAACATCGTGAAGATGTCAATCTTACCCAAACTGATTTATAGATTCAATGCAATTCCTATCAAAATTCCAACAGTCTACTTTAAAGAAATAGAAAAGGCAATTACCAAATTTATATGGAAGGAAAAGGCCCCCAAATAACCAAAAACATCCTAACAAAGAAGAACATTATGAAAGGACTTTTACTGTCTGGACTTGGAACATCCTACAAAGCTACAGTGGTCAAAACAACATGGCATGAGCATAAAGTTAGACACATCAATCAGTGGAATAAAATTGAGAGTTCAGAAATGGAGACTCACCTCTATGGTTAACTGGTTTTTGAAAAACCTACCCAGTCCACATCACTGGGGCAAAACAATTTGTTCAACAAATGGTGCTGGGAGAACAGCATATCCATAAACCAAAATAACAAAAAAGGACCCCTATCTCAGTCCCTATGCAAGAATCAATTCAAAATGGATCAAAGACATAAATATAAAATCCAGGACCATAAAACTACTAGAAGAAAATGTAGGGAAACATCTTAAAGACCTGGTGGTAGGTGGTAGGTGGGGGTCTCTGAAATCTTAAATCCAAAGCTTGAGCAAAAAAAGAAATAGATATATAGGACCTCCTCAATATTAAACACTTTTGTACCTCAAAGGACTTTTTCAAAAGTGTGAAAAGAGAAGTGATGCAATGGGAGAAAATATTTGGAAATCACATATCTGATAAGGGTTTAATATTCATGACATATAAAGATATATAAAAACTCAACAATTAAAAGACAAATGACCCAATTTTAAAATGTGCAAAAGAATTGAATAGACATTTGTTCAAAGAAGAAATACAAATGGTGGAAAAGAACATGAAAAAATGTTCAACATCACTAGTGATTAGGCAAATGCAAATCAAATCCACAATAAGGTACCATTTCACACCTATTATAATGCCACCTATTAAAAAGACAAAATATCCATGTGTTGGAGAGAAGGTAGAATGATAAGAATGATTATGCAGTTTTCTTGAGAATGTAGAATGGTACAGCCACTGTGGAGGACTATTTGGTTGGTCCTAAGGAAGTTGAATATAGATTTGTTATGTAACCTGGTAATACCACTGCTAGGAATATAACCAGAAGAACTGAGAGCAGTTCAGTGACACAAACAGACATATGTACAACATGTTCATAGTGGCATTATTCACAATTGCCAAAAGATGGAAGCAATCATCCAATGAATGGACAATTAAAAGTGGTATATATGAATGGACAATTAAAAGTGGTATATATTCATACAATGGGATATTATTGAGCTGTAAAAATGAATGAAGTCCTGATGCATGCGAACACATGGATACTTGAAGACATCATTTTGAGCTGAAATAAGCCAGGAACAAAAAGACAAATATTTTTTGATCTGAAATAATAAGAGTAATCAAACTCATAGAATCAGAATATAGAATATAATTTACCAGGATATGGGGTGGGGGTAAGGAATGGGAACAAATGCTTAAAATATACAGGGTTCCTGTTTGGAGTGATGGAAATGATTTGGTAATGGATGGTGTTGATGGTAGCACAACATTGAGAATGTAATTAACAGCACTCTAATATGTATCTCAATGTGATTTAAAAAGGGGGTGTTTGATTGTATATATGATAACAGAATGAAAAATTTGGAAACCATACATGGAACTACACTACACAAACAGTGAATCCTACATTAAATCACAGACAATGATTGATAGTACAGTTATAAAAATGGGCTATCAGCAAATGCAACACATGTTCCGCACCAACGCAAGTTGCTGTTGTTGGGGTAGTTTAAGGGAGTCTTTATTTTATGCATGATTGTTCTGTTACCCCTCAACTTCTCTAAGAAAGATAAACAAATTTGAAAATTAAAAATAAACAGTAAAAGAAAAAAGAATAGGTAGGAAAAGAACACCTACTCCTCAAACAAGAAGCTTCACAAATATTCAAAATTGTGGAGTCAAATCCATAATAAAAGCTCTTTCATAATCTGCATTTCAGGGTCTAATCAGAAGCAGACCAATCTAAATGCACACATGACTTTAAATAAAAATTAAAATGAAGGTTCTTGAAAAGAAAAAAATAAAAACTAGCAACCCCTCTTGGAATATACCAAAAATATTTGAAAGCAGTGACTCAAACTGATATTTATAAATAAACATTCATAGCGGCATTATTCAGAATAGCCAAAAGGTACAAGCAACCCAATTATGCATCAACACATGAACAGATAAACTAAATGTGCTATATATACACAATAGATTAATATTCAGCTGTAAAAATGAATGAAGTTCTGATACATGCTACAACATCAGTTAACCTTGATGGCATCATGTTGAGTATAATAATCCATACACAAGAAGAAAAATATTGGATACAGAAAACCATGATGGTGGTTTAAGACACTCCAAAGTTTTTTTCTCCCATAGAATTTTTAAATGAGTAACAAAAACTAGCAGAGACATCTTCCTCAAAACACCACAAAAAAAAAAAAAAAAAAAAAAAAAAATGAAATGAGTGCAGTGACTGAGTGAATGTCAAATCAAGAAAATGCAGCTTTAAAAAAGATAGGAGGAAAAAAAAAAACCATAGCTGGGAGAAACTCATGGTACTCTTGATGGCCCCTCCCCTAATGCCTTCACATTGTGATGTGGAGCCAGGATGCATTCCCATTGTGGGTCCATATCCCTGTTCCAAAGGGAACAGAATAACCCCTGTGTGCATGGGGGTACCTTATGTGGGTGACACTACCAGGAAGCAGCCTGAAAGACTGAACTAGGGAACTTTTTACTGGCTGGCTCTGCCAAACTTGCCCTATGGGCAAAATCAACTTGTGCACAACTAAAGCAGTGTACAAAACAATTAAGTCAAATTTGTAAAAGATTACTGAAATTTGGTTTCCTGTAAACAGCAAAATTCTCAAGGCCATATCAATTAAAGGCCAGGACAAGACTCAGGCTTAGAAAACAGACCCTTTTCTTCACTTTCACCTTGAGCCGATTTTCTTGATAGGATGACGGTTCTGACAGAGAGCACCAGCCAATGCAGAGCCATTTTAAAAAGACCATAAAGATGTCTTTATTTATTTATCTTTTTGCTTTGTTTGATTGTTTTTGTTAGCTCCCAGCATTCAAGAAAATTCTGTCTTTTTATTAACTGGATAAAATTTAAAGAGATAATACATTAAAATATTAAAATGTACAAAACCAACCAAAAAAAAAAAAAAAAAAAAAAAAACCCACAAAAGGATATCAGGAAAATGGATGAACAATATGAGAGTCTGAATAAAGAGAGATAAATTTTAAAAAGGAGCCAAAAAAATTACTGGAGTTAAAAATCACAATAATTTAAATGAAAAAATTCCCCAAAAAGCTTCAACAGCAGATTGCAGCTGATAGAAGGAAGAATCAGTGAACTCACAGACAAGACAATTGAAATTATTCAGGCTAAGAAGCAGAAAGGAAAAGAATGAAAGGAGGGAACAGAATTTAAAAGACCTGTGGGAAACATTAAACTTAACAATATATGTATTATGAGAGTCTAGAATGAAAAGAAAGAGAGAAAGGGAAGAAGGAATCAAATAAATAATTATAGAAAAATTCTCAAATTTAAATAAAGACTTGAATATACACATGCAAAATGTCCAAGGAACCAAAAACAGGATAAACTTAAAATCGACCATGTTGAGACCTTTAGTAGGTAAAGTGTCAAATACCAAGGACAAAGAAGCTGCAAGAGAAAAGCAATATGTTATGTGTCAGCTAGCCCCAACCGGATTAAGTACCAATTTTTCATGAGAAAACATGGAGAAAATTCCATTCAGTTGCCAAAGTGTGAAGGTTGTTTCCAAGTCTTATTTATACTATTAAGAAAGAGAGGAAGCTCATCTCTGCAACAAAAATAGAGGACATTCCCCATTGTTTCTCCAGGGCTGTCTTCAGCATGATCTCAGGGGAAAAAATAAAGAAGCAAAAATTTCCTCCTTGTTTGCCAACTGGAATTTCAAGGGGTTTCCTTGAGAAGTTATAAACCTGTAGAATTGCCTCTCAGTTCTCCCCAGGGTTTGGAAATTTCCTATCAGTATGATTTTCCAGGACATGGTTTTATGAAATTTGACTTGTTAAAGTGTTAAAAAAAAATTATATCCCTAATCAATTATTTTTTTCTTTTTTTTTTTACCTACTCCAGTATTGCTATTTGAAGATGCTTTCATTCCCTTTGATATTCAGGAACAGAACATTGTGTGTACTGCAAAGGGATACAGGATTTAGGGCAAAACATGTGTACTTACTAAATGCCAGAGCTGAGTTCTGGGCACAGCACAGCACTGATCTATAAGGACAAGTGCTGTTCTTGGGCTGGGATAGCAAAGAGAGCTTATTTTAAGTACAAATGTGCAACAGTATAGAATCATCCAAAATGTTACTTTTATCTCTAAATACTTAGTTGTGATATTCCATGTCTTTAAAAATAATAACACATTTACTAGTTATTAAAGACATTTTTCTCTTGTCATTTTATTTGGAAAGAATGAATGACAGTTCTGTTTACGCTGATGGGTATAGCATTGAGATTGAAGCTTGAGGTAAAATGAGGCCTTAATCCATCAAGCCCTGTAGTAGTTTGACATTATTTATGAATTCCAGAAATAGATATTGTATTATGCTTGTAAACTGGTCTGTTCCTCTGGGTGTGATTAAATTATGGTTTAGGGCTTTGATTGGGTCATGTCAGTAGGACATTGAGTCCCTGCCCCTTGGTGGGTGGGGACTCAGAGATAAAATTACGTGGCAGAACAGAGGAGTTAGTTGGAGTTGGAGTTGGAGTTCTGATGCTGAGTTTTAATGCTGGAGCCTGGGGAAGCAAGCACACAGAAGAGCTTGGTAGTGAGGAAGGAGAGAAAGCCCCGGGAAAAGAGATGAGCAGTTCACCTGATAGTCTACAGCTGGCCTTGTGGAGAGAAGCAAGCCTCAGCCCGGAGAGAAACACAGCCCAGGGAAGAGAGGAACACAAGAAGCCTGAACCCTGGCAAATGTTGGCAGCTGTCGCTCCAACATGTGGCCATAGACTTTGGTGAGGGAAGTAACTTATGCTTTATGGCCTGGTAACTGTAAACTTCTACCCCAAATAAATACCCTTAATTAAAACCAACCAATTTCTGGTATTTTGCTTTGCACCCCTTTGGCTGACTAATAGAAGCCCCTTCAGAGAGGGTCTATATCAAGCAGTTTTAACCCAAAATAATCTTCAAATATTTTTTTTACCTAATTTTACATCTATCCTGACCCCACAGAAAGATGCAGAATTGAAGTGATTTATCAGAAAATTTCAAGGTACAGAGCATCTTCACTTAAATAAACTTGGAAATAAAGAAAAAGGGTTATTCTCTTTTATTAAGTTTTAGATGGTTGTCCTGATGCAGAAAAACATGATATTTAAAAAATATCAACAGGTGGACTCTAGCAATTCATTCTAGAACCCTAGTTCCTACCTCAAACCACACTTAACATCATTTCCTTTATTCCATGCCCTGCTATGCTTAATTCTTTATTATTTGTTTCTTTGAGAGGATCAGTGAGAGATAATACAGAAATAATATTGGAAAGATGAAGGGTGGATAATACAAGAAACATGTTATTTTACATAATTGTGGAAAAGAGAGGGAAATAAAAATAAATAAAAAAAAATCAGAAGAAAGAGAAAAATACAGCCGGAGAAAGCCATGGACAAAGATATATGTCAAATGGGGATATATATATATATATATATATAATTTTTTCTTTCATACTTGAGATTTTATTGGTTGTTTTGTAGATCAGCAGAGACATTATGAACAATTTGTACAAATTCTTAATGTACCTACAGAAAACTTAAGTAGTCACGCAGTTATTTTTCGAAACTTATCCCAGTGACTTTCCAGCTTAAAATTGGGAAGCAAGGTTTTTTAAGAGGATATGAAGTTTTCAAATGTTGATAAGCTGTTACATCTTTATGTCTCACTAATTTGCAATTTAATGCCATATATATATATATATATATACACACCCTGTCTTGCCCCTCCAGAATTTATCCATTTATTCCATAATCCATTCTTCCCTACAATTTAAAATTCCCCTTCATTTATTAAGCAATAGAATTTACACTAAATTTCCAAGATAGATGGTTTAATTTGTTAGCAATTTCTTCTGTTCCTTAGAATACTTTAGTAATAGGCCTGTAGCAAAATGTTTACAAACCAGAGCTTTAAGATATGTTCTGATGTCTAGTAAATCTAGTCTCCTATCTCTATTGTTCTCTCTCTTTTTTAATTACCAAGGCTATTCAACCACAAGCACATATTCATACACATTTTAGAATTATCTTACCACTTTCCATGAAAAAAGACTTTGTCATATTCTTTGTGATTTAATTAATTCATCACAGAATTGGTGTCTCTAAAATAAGGTCTCCCTAGGATGTGCAGAATCACACAAATAGATTTTGTAAGATACCTGCCAATTAAAAAATATAGTTAAAAATCATAAACAATATTCCATTGCTAGGATCACAAGAAGTCTACAATAGAACAACTATAATTCCACTCTAGTCCATTGTGCATTCCCCAATCCTGAAGATTCTGTGATGGTGATGCCCACTCCAACTCTAATTGAGAGGAGGCTTAGATCCCATGGGGCAGATGGATGGGACATTCTTGCTTGCAGGTACAGACTCACTCTGTTCCTTGAGATGGTCATTGTCATTTGTCATCTTGTTAGTTGTCCTGGGAGAGTCAAATGAACTGGAGAGTAAGTGTGGCTACAAGCCATTTTATATCTTGTAATAACTTGCAAAAATGTGCAGGAGAGAGTGTAAATTAAAATGTAAACTATAATCATCACTTAGTGGCAATGCTCCAAGATGTGTTCATCAATTGTGGCAAATATACCACACTAATGAAGGATGTTGTTGATGTGGCAAAATGTGGGAGGGCTAGGGAACAGGGCATATGGGGATCCCTTATATTTTTTGGGTAATATTTATGTAATCTAAGTTTCTTTTTTAAAAAATTAAAAAGTATATAAAAATTGAAAAAAATGAAAATCATAAACAATTTGACCTGAGAACATATTACATATTACCTCTTCCTAGCTTCTGGCAGTTACCAACAATCCTTAGCATTTCTTGGCTTATAGTAGCATAACTCCAATCTCTGCCTCACTGTTCACATGACCTTCTTCCCTGTGTCCCTCTGAAGGTATCTATTCTACTTACAAGGGCACTGGTTATGTTGGATTAGGACTCACTCTAATCCAGTTTGGACTCAATTGCTCAGATCTTGAAAGATCTTATTTCCAAATAGGTCATTCTTGGGACTGGAGGCTAGGACTTGAACTTAATTTTGGGAGGATACATTTCAACCCACAACATTCCCTTGCAGGTTCTTAATACCATTTCTTTGATGCTCTTTATTTACAGCATTATTCGTGATTCTGAGTCAATCATTTGATGATCCATAAGTACTGTTTTCCAATGACTTTCTCAAGGATTACTTTATTGATGATGACCACAAATGTAATTTTGATAATCACACTGCAGGATAGGGAAAACAATTATTCATTCCCTGGTCATGTTAAATTGATTGCTCATAACTTTAGAGCATAAGTATAAAACTACACAGCTTCCACCCATGTTGCCCTATGAATTCTTTAGGCCATAATCACTGCATTTCTGGAATGTGATATCCCTCACTGAACATGGCTTAAGACCAACACAAGAGAGTACAATACCACCATATCCATAAGTGACCAGATAGGGCATCAGTTAGAAAGGCATTACACATTTCAGAACAATGGTCTCGAAAGCCACTGAAGGAGAGAGGTGCAGTCATTCTAGGAGAATGGTATGAAACATGTCACAGAGCCTGTAGAAGGACAGGGACAACTGCCCTGGTGCCAGCCAGTGGGATACATAGCAGGGAAGAATGCCTGTACCACCACCACCACCCTTAGATGGCAACACAACTGTTGGAGCATGGACAGATGAGAGTTGATAAAGCCCACACCCATGGCCCAAGGATAAGAGTCAGCAGAGGGCATTTGTAGCATAAATCCCTAAAGCTGTCCTATGTCACCCAAATCAGAATGTCAGCACCATTCTGGTAAAGCAAGGTAGAACAATTCTGTGAAGGAAATAAAGAGCCAGTCTGCAGCCATTTTCTGGACAGGTCACCCTCCTGTCACAGGGCTGGGGAAAATGACATTGGTGCAAAATCCAGAGTGCCTTATAATGAAGAAACAGGGACAGGGCCCACGAAGTTGGGTCCAGGATAGAGTTTCCCACCCAGAAACTCTATTATAAAAACCCTATCCAGTCTCAGGCATTAGAGGAGATCTTGGAAAATTTCACAGAAGTTACTCCATGCTGTAGTGCTGAGGACAGGACCTTGTTTTCCCAGGTCTAAGGGAAGTACTGCTTAAAATATTAGTTCTTGCAAAACAGACACCTTACTGCATGCAAACTGGGGAGATTCTAACCCCTAAATTTTTATATGTGTTCATCCTCCGCTTCTTCTTTCCCAACTATTTAATTATCAAATATCCTAAAATTTTCATTTAGATTTATATTCATTCAGTAATATTGATTAAGCACCTACTAAGTGACTGGGAGTGTTTTAAACACTGAGTTTGCTGCATGAACAAATAAACATTATCTGCACCCTAACAAAGATTAAATTTTGAGGAAAAAACAGAATATGAAAGTCAACAAAAATTTTAAATTATACTTTGAGATCACTGATATTAAACACATAAAAAAGATGAAAAGTATAGAATAGCATAGAGAAAGCTATGAGTAAAGACTTCTCTGAGGAGTTTGGAGTTAATCTGAAAATGCAAAAAAATGAGAGGGCTCTATCCATGCGAGGTGATGCATCTGAGAAAGAGAATTCCATCAGGGAGAAGAGAGAGAACAAAAGCCCTGAGCTGGGGTCTTGTGGACTGAAACTTGTCCCCTATAAAAGCATGTTCAGGTCCCAACACCTGGTCCTGTGGGGATGAACACATTTGTAAATAGGACCTTGGAAGATGTTATTAGTCCGGCATTCCCAAACTGAATGAGGGTGGGCCTTAATACAATATAACTGAAGAGCTTATAAGCAAAGGAAATTGTACACAAGTGTAGACAGAAACTGGATGCCAACAGAGTCCAGGAGAGGAAGGAAAAGTCACTGCCATGTGCATTGCCCTGCCATAGAAAAGTCAGTGAACCTCAGGATTGCCAGCCAGCCATAAAATACCAATTCAGGAGAAAGCAAGCTTTTTATCCTCTGAAACTGAGAGCCAAGATATTCCTGTTGTTAAACCAACCCATTTTATGGTATTTATTTAAGTAGCTAAGAAACTAATATACTAGGGAAAGCTTGGATTGTTTAAAAAACAGGTTTTTTTTTTTTTTTTTTTTTAAAGAACTGTGGCCAGAGCCCTGTGAGAAACAGGATAGGGTACAAAATGTATTGCAGATATCAGCAGAAACATGATTAGGGAGAACATTGCATCATATCCTGATGTGAATGCATATGAAATGCCTCTGACTAGTGGGTACTCAATGGAATGGAGTGGATGGTAAAGGTAAGTCCTTAATGTATTTGAAGAAAAGATTTGATTGTAGCATATAAGCTAGTGACCACCCAGGGTCCTTCGTTTCATCCAAAGTTTCCTCATGGCATTTTTCACCTCTGCATTCCTCAGGGTATAGATCAAGGGATTTAACATGGGCTCAACAATTGTAAAGGACACAGCCATTACCTTGTCTATGGGGTAGGTGACCACAGGCCTCATATACAGGAAGATACATGGCACAAAGAACAAGATGACCACTGTGAGGTGGGAGCCACAGGTGGAGAGGGCTTTGCGCTGCCCTTCAGAGCTGCAAGACCTCAGAGTGCAGAGAATGACCACGTAGGAAGTAATAATCATAAAGAAGACGGTCACACACATCACTCCACTGTTGAGGATCACAAGGAAGCCCAGGATGTGGGTGTCCATGCAGGCCAGTTTCAACAATGGAAACAAATCACATATAAAGTAATCAATGACATTGGGACCACAGAAGGGTATTTGGTACATAAAGAGAAGTTGTATCATTGCATGCATAGATCCCCCAACCGAGGCCACTCCCAGCAGCAGGCAGCACACATGAGGACTCATGATGGTCTGGTAGTGCAGGGGCTTACATATGGCCACATAGCGGTCATAGGCCATAATGAGGAGAAGGATGATCCCCACACCACCAAAGAAATGTTCTGCAAAAAGCTGGGTCATGCAGCCTTCTAGGGAGATGGTAGCACTCTCAGAGAAGGAGTCCACAATCATCTTGGGGGCAATGACGGAAGAGTAGGTGATATCCATGAGGGACAAGGAAGTAAGGAAAAAGTACATAGGTGATCTCAGACTCTGACTTGTGATCATGGTTACCACAATGAGTAGGTTTGCCACCACTGTGGCCACATACATGATTAGAAACACAGCAGAGAATATTTTCCGCAGCTCTGGATTCTTTGTAATACCCAAAAGAATGAATTCTGTCACATTGTTTTGACTCTTCATTTACTATGTGGTTATGTAAGCACATCGCTGTTAGCTGGAAAATCTGCAATAGCAATGTTATTTTTAATTAGTAATCATTCAGTGTCTTGGGCACTTTTTGTGTTGTTTCTCTCCCTTTTGAACTACTACTTTTCTCCATTTCTACAGCAAAGAGCTGCTCACAATTATAGCCTGGCAGCAGTTTGATTCCATTGGATCCTCCTAACGACATCTCTTCTCATGAACTCAAGTCTTGCTTTCTGTCCTGGCACCTGCTGCTTGAGACACTTTGGGTACCCTGCTTTATCATTCTAGTGTATATGCATACCTGGAAATATGAGGGAGTTAACACTTCCCAGGGAAACACTTGCCCATTAGTTTATAAGAGCCAGTGGAAAAATGCTAATCAGTTAGACAAAATATTGGGTTAACTTTCATTCCTTCACATTTCTCACTCTTACCAGTGCCTCTATTCAATTTTGAAAAAAAAAAAAAAAATACCTCTGTATAAGCCCTTCTCTCAGCCTCTGTTGTTTGGGAAATCCAAGCTGGAGTGCTGACTTCATTTATCACCAGGTATATTTAAGAACTTGCAAAATTTCATATGACTTTTCATTAATTTATTTCAAATACTTATTGAGTACCTAGAATATGCTAGTTGAAAGTCTACAAGATAGATATGTTGTATAACAAGGACTCTCCACTTATTAAGAAATTTACTCTTTCCCTCTACATATCTTCCTTCTCAAATTGGCTTATTATTATTATTACTATTGTTGTTATTACATATAGCTAATATTTAATGGGTCCCTGCTGTGTCTCAGGCAGTGGAATGACCTATGAGATATTTTCCTAATTTTATAGGTAAAATACCGAGGCTAAGAGGAGTGAAAAATGGCTGAATTCAAATCCATCTTTTCAGGGTGCTCAATTTGTGCAAAACTCGGTGCTTTATGATATAATTTTCGTAGCAATCCAGTGAGATAGATTTATGCATCCTGTGCTCATTTCATTCAACAAAGACAATTGTGTAACTCTAACATACAGTTCTAACAAGTTCTAATTATACATAAAGGCAATCTAATCCTAAATCTAGAAATCACAATCATTGACTTTGTTTTCAAATGGTACCAATCATTTTCCAGATGTGCCACTGGTTACAGAAGCTAAAACCTTGAGTTTTTTCCTCTGCTCCAGGAAGGCTCAGTTCCACAACTTAACTGATACCATCTCTGCACATGAACCTGTATCAATGCAAATTGTCTGTTCCTTTCTTCTTTATGAAGTAGTGTTTCCAGATGGAACAAAGGATTCTAAAGGATAATAAACATATCAATTAAACAACTCATTTGTTTTCCACTCACTCTGTGCCAGCAATGTGGCTGCTCGGTCATGTGTATTTTCCATTTTCCACATCACCCAAGGTGGTTACTTTTACAAAATCCATTTTGAAGATGAGGGAACTGAGGCTTGGAGACATTCAGCCTCTCATCTAAGGTGAGTGGGGATAATGAATCCAGGTAGTTTCATTTTGAAGCACACATCCATAACTATTACACTGTATACCGAAGAAATGAACCACAGCCTCTGCCCGCTGTATGCAATAGCTGTTGCAGCCAAGAACAAATTGTATGGATAAAAATAAAATAAAATAAAACACCTTTAGTAAAAAGAAAACTTCTCTTTACCAAGGTATTTAATTAGAGGCTTTCTGTCATTCTGTTAGAATATATTAGAGGACATTTTTTTTTTAATGGGGAAATAAATTACATGTTCTCTAAGACTCATCTAAATATTCAGAGGCCTATTCTTAATTTCCTTCTCCATGCTAAACAAAGTATACCACTCCTAGGAGACTCTTTGCAAATCTTCAATGTGGACTAACCCCAGTCTCTCATATTTTGAGTCTCAGAACTTTATTAGTTCTTGAAGAGTCCTCATAAAGTAGAAGGGATGCATTCTTGGAAATCAAGATAACTGAATTTATTCAAGATTGTCACTCTACCTCCTTAGGATACCTTGTTTTACTGTTTGCCACTGTGGACTTTTGTTTCCTCATCTGGAATATGAGGTAGTTGTGGTTGATCAGTAGAACATCAGAGGCTTAAAGAAGGCTTCTCAGGGATGCTGGCTCTTTCAAACCTAGTAGCTCATCACTTATCCACATTGATTCTTTGCACCTCCAAGTACGATTTCCTTTGAGTCATCTCATGATGAAATTTTTTTAAATAGCATACAGTAGAATAGAAAATAATGTTCCCCTTTCTTAAAATCAATGAATATATCACACTGCCCTTGGACTACCACTACACATCTAACCTTCTCAGTCTAACATTCAAAACCCTCCTCAATTCAATCTTCTCTTTTGTACTTCTCCCTCCCACCACAGACAGGCCCATCTCTTACAGCCAAAGCGTACACCTCAGTCTGTTTTATATCATGGCAAAGTCTGTGGATTCAAAGTTAGCAGACTTAGCTTCTTGTTCCGGTCAGGCCACTTTTTGGCTACATATCAACTTTCCTAACCTTCAAATCCTGCAAAATTAAAATAATGCAATAATAAAGTTTTGATTTTCTCTTTTAATTACCATGAAACAATATGAAGTAGGAACTCTTATTATGCTGTTTTTCTGATGCAGTGGATGAGGGTTAGAGAAATTATGAAACTTGCTTAAAGAGTTTTGGCAGGTGCATATTTCAGGCTGCTGACCACCATCTTCTGCATCCCTTCCAAGAACTTTACATTCTGCGTCACAACATTGTTGTGAAGATCAAGGTTAGTGACAAGCATGAGATTCTATGGAGAGCACTATTGAAATTTTGGATTATTTTTGATCCCTATAAGCTGCTGACTTCTTGCTGCCTTTGACCATGTCCTTTGCTATCAACCAAATCCATTACCATTCACCTCATTTCCTCCCAATGTTCTCTCTTGCCACCATAACCTTGAAGGTTTGTTGCTTGCACCTGTATAGTTTTGTACTGTGTTGGCAATAATTAAATTATCTTCTCAGCTCAATTTTTATTTCAATTTCATGTTGGTCTTTTGTCTTTAGGTGGGTGCTTAAGCATAGCTAATTTAGTCTCATTTCACTAAATTCTTAATGCTGTGCTATTTACTCACTAGTCATTTAATTAAACCCATGAAATTGAATTCATACAAAGAAAACTGCAATTGCATTGAACTATAGGTCTGCAACCACAGTGGTGTAAATCTATGCCTCCCTAAATGAGCTTGCCATTGTGAGAGCTTAGCTGCTCTTCCATTAGCATCTAGGCTCAAAGATCCAATTTATCATCCTTACCATTTACAATCATAGACATGCATTAACCAAACCCATCTGCTAAACCATACCTTGGACTTCCAGTTGAGGGTTGAATCATTGCTATCAGATCCTCCCTTTAACATTGTTTTATTCTTTCTGTAGTGAGTTCCAGTGAAAGACCATCCTTCACGGTACTGTTCAAATGAAGAAGTGGGTAATTACATTTCTTTCAATTGTCTGTTACCTAGACAGTAAATATTTCAAAAGTTCAATAGTATGGCAGACAGTTTGGGGGATACAAGGAAATGTCCTATCCTTAAAGATGGAAACAGAATAAGCATAAATTAAACAATGTGCAAACAATATAAGTTCCCGAATTCAAAGTTATCAGTGTGACCTATCCATTTTAAAGAAGATGAAAGGGTAAGGCCTTGATATTAGAATTTAGAAAATTGAAAGGAAAGTGAACAGTAAGGGCATCAGCATGACAAGGCATGAAAAGAGAAAGGGCAAATGTGGTGTTGTAGCCAAAGATAAGGACTTTGACATCACAGAACCTTAACTTTGCTATGGACCTTCCAGGCATGGAATTGACTAGAGGTTATACATTTGTTCTAATTTTCAGTTGTTGTTTTGTTTTCAGTCTTATTATATCACACATATAAAGTGTCTGGCATTATGGTTTAAAATTTAATATTTTAACTTATAAACATTAAAATATATTAAAAATGTAGTATAGGCATTTAGACATTAAAATGACTGTCATATTGTGGGCATATCATAAAACTTAGTTGCATACATTCCTAAGTGCATTTGCCTTGAGTAGATGTGTCTAGCTAGACCACAGTTCATTTTGGGAAAATGTAGTGAGAACTTTAGTCTTAACTAAATCTCTGTAAAATTCCTGATTCTTCCTCCTAAGTACCTACTCTATGCCTGAAAACCTCTCTGTGCCTCAGTGCCTCTGGGAAATTAACGTTCTCTATCTGAAATGGCGGTTGTAAGTATTAAATGATTTTCTTCATCATTTGGATGCTTGGAGCAGCATCCCATCTCTTTTATCAGGATGAGGAGATTGATGCCAATCACCATTTTAAAACAGATCCTCTGTCTTTAGGTATCCAACAAACGTGTCTACTTCTATTAAATGCCCAGTTGAGGAACAGGATATCATGACTCATCAACCCTTATCTGTATGCAAGATTTAAACTGACTTTAAAAGTCGCATCTTCAAAAAACCATTTTCTGGGAGGCGACTGTGGCTCAATTGGTTGGGCTCCCGTTTACCATATGGGTTCGATTCCTGGGGCCTCCTGGTGAAGGCAAGCCGGCCTGCGCGGTGCGGTGAGCTGGCACAGCGGGATGACTCAACAGGAGGGAGACAGACACAGGAAAACACAAAGCTAATAGACACAGGGAGCAAAAGCAGAAAGTGGGTAACAAATAAATAAAAATAAATCTTAAAAAAAAAAAAAAATTTCTAAAATAGCCTGCAGTTCTAACCAAAAAGGAGTTGTTTGAATAAAACTAAAGGGGTTTTTACTGCTATTATTATAAATTATAAAAGTAAAGCATTGCCCTTGGAATGGGAGAAATTGAAAGTTTAAAGTCAAAGAGCCACTCCCAACCACAAGCACTCACTCGACCCTGTAAGCAGTTCAGTTCATGATCTTCAGATATGCATTATAAGTAGGTTTATTGTATATGTACATTCATTTATATATCTTACACTATATGAAAGTATGTAAAATTTCCATTTTATATAAAAATATGTAAAATTTTCCATTTTAATTGCTATATATTATTCCATTTTATGGTTGCACCACAATTTAATTAACCAGCTTATTTCTGCCTGATATTTATATTATTTCTAATACTCTGCCTTATACTTATGCTGTAATGAATATCACTTTATAGACATCTTTACTTAGTAAGTTTGAATATTTCTATTGGAGAAGTTCCTAGAAACATAATCACCAAGTCAGAGTATGCATATTTTAACTTTAACATATTTTGTAACATTACTCTCACAAAATTCTATACCAGATATTTTCCCCGACAATAATATACTAAAGTATCATTTTCCCTTACAATCTTACTAACACTAAATATTAACAGTCTTAGTTATGCTCACCAAACAATACAGTGAAAAATAGCTCATTTTAATTTGCTTTCACTCAGTCATTCATTCATACATTCATATTATTTCACTGATACCATAAACAAGATGACATAAGCAAAAAACTATTATTGGTATCCAGATAAATCCAAATAATGTGCAATGTAATATTTATAGAGACACACTGTCATGTGCAGATATCCATACCAAACTAAATTAATAATAATAATAATAATAAATTGCTATGCAGCTGCCATGGACCAGGCATTTTGCTAGTTAGTTTACACATATTATATCATTTAATCCTCATATTTGCATATGATGAGGCACATTGTACAGCTGAAAAAGTGGAAAATAATTAATTTCCTCAAGGCCATGCAGTTAATAATTAACAGAGCTTAGACTTGAATCTAGGAATTTGACTTTACAGTAGGTGGGTATGTTTTTCCTGCATCTGAATGTTTTAAGGAGATAAATAATTTCTCCAATAAAATCCTGGATAATAAGTGGTGCTAGCAATTGTTTAGTGAGTGCCTTGGATTATCATCAATGAAACATCAGTGGTCCTCCGTCCTTTGGAAGGTCTATTCCCCGAGTACATGCAATATCAATAGTACATGTCTTTAATTAAGGCCTTTAAACAGGCTATTTCTGTTGGTAAGTCTCCATAATTTACTTTGCTTTTCTTGAAAGATGAGAACTGGTTAGTGGAGATAGAATTATCTGCAATAGCATCTTTATAGAACAGAAATTATTATACCATTTTAGATACAAAACTTAATGTTTTCTTGGAATTCTTCGGGAGGGGGGCTTAATCCATAAACAACTTTTCATGATTTCATCATGCTATCTCCAAGCAAATTATCTGCATCTCCCCCAATATCACTACCACCACCCTTATAAGCATAGCAGTAGAGGTCCTCACAAATAAATGTTTGTGCTTTTATATACATATTGACAGAGAGGTATAGAAAAATTTCAACTCATCCTTACATTCAAAATGAAAAAGAGATCTAATGCATAATTAAGTAAAACAAAGAAAAATACTGAATAAGTTCCTTCTCAGAGTTTTTAGTAGAAAAATAAAACTTAAAGTACCTTGGTACAAAATGAAAGTAGAAAATAGAGTTAGATAGATAGGTAGGTAGATAGGTAGATATCAGAGACAGAGAAATAAAGAGATGAATGAGAAAAATGGAGTCAGAGAATCTCTGTGTAGCCATCCTAGACACACCAGCTATTTCCATGGCTTCCTTTACTTATATCACATCTCTGAAACAGATAAACACACTTTTATTTGCTTAACTTCATGATCTGGATAGAGGCCAAAAGACACTTAGTTTTTGATATTTTTTCAAAAGAGATGAAATTAAATCAAGCTAAAATTTTTTCATAGCTCAAGACTCTCCATAATGTGACCACACTTTGTATAAACAGATAAACAGTTCAATTATTAAAACGTTTTTAAGTATCATAAAATTGTGCATTGTTTAGGTGATTCAATTATTTCAAAAATTTCAAAATAGCAACTCAAATTAATAGGAACTTGTTTAATATTCAAGTAAGTCTCTAAGGCCACATCCAAAGCTCAGCAAAGGGTCATTTCTGTGAGCTCTCAAAACTCAGCCAGTTACCCAATGGAACCTTAGTAGATAGAAGGTGGAAAATTGTGCAAATCAATTTTCTAGAATCACAACAGCATAACTACATATCTGATCCCAAAAGGAATTTACTCACTTGAAGCTCCCTTTACAGAAGAGCTAGGAATCATGACATGTTAGAGTTTCAACTTGGTTATTCCAAGAGTGGAGAGAGTAAATCAGGTCCTACACAAGGAACAAATCATCAAATCATTTAATGAGAAGTTATTTTGATAGAACTAAAGTATCCAGTGATTTTAGAAAGAGATTTAGACCAGCTACTCTAATTGCCAAGACTTAAATAAGAAAACAACCCTTGTAGTTGGCAAAAGAATTTAAATGTCATCTAAATAGGTAAGGTTGCCAAAAAAGCAAGCCAGGTAAGCTATTTATAAAATCATTCAGGGGGGCTGTGACTGTCATTTGGCTATATTTTGAGCTTATTTTGAAAATAGTTTGCAATTCACGTCTTAAAAGAAACATCATTAATAAGATGTTCTCCTTTGGGTAATGAGTCTGGGCTAAAAGAGGGCAGAGTGCCATTTTCAAAAGTGGTGAAAATGTGCAGGCTTGCATCATTCCAGTTGCATCCCTTTGAGGATGGGTCTCTACTGACTGATGTGCTAATCCCAATGCCAGTGAATTCCCACCCACCCCTGCAGTGATAGATGGTTCCCAGAGGCACAGCTTCACTGGAGCCAGGCCAAGTTAATGCTTCACAAGCACAAAACCAAGTCATAGCATTAACTATACAATTAGTTGCCCCAGAAATAAGTTGTCCTTTAATAAATCTATAGCCACACAGTGATCCATCCACCTGATCATATGGCTGAAGAAAAGGCAATATGATTATTTCTTGGCTACCTAGCAAGTAGCAGGACTTAATTTTTCAATCACCTGATCTAGTGTTCATTTCACATAAGAATATTATTAAAATTATTTCAACCTGACTTCAGGATAGTTACCATTATTAAAGATTAAAAACATGTTATCATAGCCAGAAAAAATAAAACTAAATTCTCTCTTATTCATAACAAATAATATTCTCAAATAATGTGTCTATAATTTAGAAATATTGGGGATTATAGCCTTCATTCTTTTTCTACCTTCAATAATAAAATAATATCCTATATTTACAATATACTTCATAGGCTCTTTTATAATTTGTTCATTGACACATTTGACCTAACATCTTGAGAACTCTCTTGAGAGAGAAGATTCTCAAATTTACAGAATATAATCCTCATAGGTTATGAGCAGACCTCTACAACTGGATCATCTTTACTAAAATTCTGAAATTATTCCACATTCTTGCCTAAACATTCAGACTTTCCTCAGGACAGTCTTTCTCAACCATTTTTTCTTTGTCGCACCCTATGTAGTCTTTTTAGACATTTTTCCTAAACAACCCTCTCAGAATATTTAATACCATAGATATACTTATACTATATACCTCTTTATGTTATATATATATATATATATATATATATATATATATATCTGTGCTTTATACATAAAACCAGAAAAAATTGGCTCATTCTCCAACAGCCAATTTTTACCTTCTTGGGAGAGACATCATCCCCATTTCAAATGCATCCATGTAGGATACCTAACTGTAGAAAAAAGAAAAGGTAATTTCACCCTTTAAACTTGGGCTTAATTAAAGTTCTAGCTTTAATTTTAGCAAAATCCAATTTTTCTCTTCTGCATCAAACTTTTCTTATCATACTTATCACTAACAAAATCTTACTATTTATTTATTTTTTTACTTGTTTATTATTCCCCACCAGACTTTAAGTTGCACACAAAACTGACCCTTTCTGTATTTTTCAACATTGTATACCCAGTCCCTAAAACTGTCTGGCACACTGAAGGCACCAAGAAATATTTATTTTATATATGAAATCAGTCAAAATTTCCTAAACTTAATTGACCACAAAGCCATTTCTCATTACATTTTCAAGTAGTGTATGTGAACACAGTATGGAATAACAATGTGAAAATTCCTAAATAAATAATATTTAGCTCTTCAATGTGCTACTCTCATGCCCAAATAGAGTATTGAGTCCTTCTATAGTTGAGTTGCTTATTTTTCCTCCAAACATCAGTCTCGTTCATGTGTTGCTGTCTTTGAAATTCAACCACAAATGATTCACCCTTTGAACTTATTGTATCCCACTTTAAAATATATATATATATTTATTAAGGGTAATACATTTGTGGGAATGAGAGTATCAGATGGCTTTCCCTGACACAAGGGGAATAAGAGAATATAAATAATCTGGGAAGCTGATATCAAGGGACAGCTGAAGGGAAGAAAACAGAGACTCCCGAAATAGGGTAGAAAGCCTCAAGAATAATCTTTACAATGTAGCCAAGCAACTTTCCAGTGTTTGGATATTTCTCATCATGTTAAGAAACAGCAGGTGAAGTGGAAAAATAAAGGAGGCAGAGTCTAAAAGACATGAGATTTTTGGGTAACCTCACTAGCCTCATTTTAAAGAGCTATCTAATGATATGTGCTACTAGACTTAACAGTGTTAAACTATGCAAAGTACCTGACAAAGTGTATGCTTGTTCATTGACCTTCAACAATGATTAGCCTTCTCTCAATTAAATAACCCAAGCTAATTTGACTGATTTGAATGATCAGATTAAACCAAAGTATCCTTACACATCAGATCCAAGTATTAATTATCATCTTCATTTTTATGAGAAAATATGCATACTTCCTTTTATGTTGTTTTATTTTTAAAGTACCAGGAATAATCCAATGGAAGTTGGTCTCTATGAGAGATTGTTGATAGTGTACAAAGAAATATTTAATTCCTCAACATTATTCCTAAACAACAAGATTCCAGCTATTGAGAATGTCAGATGGCTTTACATTTCCTACTTCAGTTCCTACATATTCCAAATTTGCTGTTGGCAGTTTACAATTTGTGCCTCATTAATCATATCACTCCTTTATTCAGGACTTGATTTCTCCCCTACAACAGAGTCATTGGTCTAGGTTTCTTTCTTCAAATCCTTCCTTTTGTCTTAAAGTCGGAAAGGCATTTCCTCAAAACATCTGTACTTATGGCTGGCCCACGGTCATCTCTTATCTAACAGTCTTAAGGCAAAATGAACTATGAATCATTTAGTCTAGATTCTCTTGAAATTTCCCACCAGCAATTACAAGCTTGGCCATTTGAGTCTATTAACTGCTGATTATATTGTGCCCCAGCCCTAAACCTTTGACAGGTTCTGTTTTTTATGAACTTGAGATAGCAATGCATAAGCTAGAACACAAAGTAACCCCAAAGAACAGATGTTTCTTCCTCTGGCATTACGGTATGGTCAAATAATGGAGGAAATAGTTTGAGATGATGAGCTCATTTGAGAAAGAGAATATTTGTGAGGAGTAACACAAATTGGAGTTTTGTAGTCAGAGAAGGTTTGATTCATAAATTATGTAGTAATTTAGAATAAACCTATATTTTTCATATGTATAGAGCAAAATTATTGTTGAAAGATATTACTACATATGAGAAAAAGCTGCAACAAATTTAGCATCATCTTTCTAGAAGGATAAAGTACATTATTAAGAATAAGTATAAATATCTTATCTATAGACATAAAGATACTACAGTCAACTGTGTTTTGTTTGAAAGAGAATAAGATTGAGATTAGGAATATCTGAATTTGAATTCTGTAGCTGAAACTCTTTCTGTGTGACTGAGGCAAGTAAATTACTAAACCCCTCTTAGCTTCAGTTTGCTTCTCTGTAAACGGGGAGAGTAATTTTGTAACTATACATTTAGTACATGGATTAAATTAGTTAATTGAAGTGATTATGCCTGATAGATAATAAAAAATTCATGTAATGCAAGTATATGTATTACACCTACGGAAAGATGGCTTTGGAAACTTACCATTTTTGTTGAGATTAAGTAAAGGAAGGTTTACCCGATTGCTTCAAATGGTTTTTGAAGTCTTGAATATAAACTTCTTTTATATTCAAGAAAAACTGTGAACCATGAGGATATTTGAGTAAATAAGACCAAATTAAAGGTAAATTCAAATTTCCTGACTTAGTTTTGTGGCAAGAAAAAATTTACAGATAATCTTTGAATTTTTCCTTTCTTCCTTTAGTTGGTGCCTCTTTTTTTTCTTTTGGGTGATTCACGATAACAAACAACAACAACGTTAGTGGTTCTTTCACTTCTCAACTGACCACTGACTCCAGTATATCGACCCTAGGATTTCTTCTTTTTTGCTTCACCAAAGGCAAAGCCAAAATAAAGGAAGTTCTGATGCTAAGGTTCTGTGGAACAGTTGTTTCACTCAAGTAACAAATGTGTGAAGAATTTAGTAAAACAGCAGTGAGATCCTGGAGCAAAACACACCCTAGAATCATCAAACTGAAGGTTTACAGTTTTTTCCATTGCATATCCTAGAATATGAATACGGTACATGAACGTTGATTCCTTGGTTCAGTACATGAAAAGCAATGAAATGTAGCTAGTGAAGTTTCTGGTCACTATTAAAAGCTTGTAATATTAGTTTCTCACCCTTTCTCTTTTTTTTTTTTTTTTTGGTCAATTACCTGTAAAATTTGATAATCCTCTTTCAGACTAACCAAAATGTCTTTATGTGTCATCACTTTCTTGGCATTATAACCAGCCTAAGTTACTCTTGTCTTCAACAGATTCCTCATGGCATTTTTCACCTCTGTGTTTCTGACTGTGTAAATGATAGTGATTAACATGGGTGTGAGGATTGCAAAAAACACAGTCACCAACTTGTCTACTGAGTATGAGACCACGGAATGCATGAAGGTGAAAATGCAGGGCACAAAAAAAGAATACACCTATTGTAAAGTGGGAGCCACATGTAGAGAAAGCTTTGTGAGTCCTTCGGAGCCGTGGGATTTCAGAGAGTGCAGAATGACAACATAGGAGATATGTGACATGGACAAAATGGGCAAACACATAGCCCCACTGTTGGCAGCCACCAACATCCCAAGCATGTCGGTGTCACTGCAGGAAAGTTTCAGCAGTGGGAAGAGGTCACACATTAAGTGGTCAATGACATTGGGGCCACAGAAAGGCAATTTGATCCTAAAGAGAATCTGCGCAGTGGCGTGAAGGATTCCCCCAACCCAGGCCACGTCCACCAGAAGGCGGCAAAGCCCCTGTCCCATGATGGTCATATAGAGCAGAGGCTTGCAGATTGCCACATAGTGGTCAGAAGCCATGACAATGAGGAGGATGAACTGTGAACCTCCCAAGAAGTGCTCCACAAAGAGCTGAGTCACGCAACCACCCAAGGAGATACTTCTCCTCTGGTAAAACAGGTCGATGATCATTTTGGGCGTGGTGACAGAGGTGTAGGAGCCATTTATGAAAAACAAGTATGTGAGAAAGAAGTACATTAGGAGCAGAAAGTGCGGGGCTGAGAGAGATGGTGAGGACAATGAGCAGATTGTCCACCACAGTAAATAGAA
>JAKSZT010049831.1:0-24746 GCA_026826555.1 Tolypeutes matacus | reverse complement strand
TTCTATTTACTGTGGTGGACAATCTGCTCATTGTCCTCACCATCTCTCTCAGCCCCACACTTTCTGCTCCTAATGTACTTCTTTCCCACGTACTTGTTTTTCATAGATGGCTCCTACACCTCTGTCACCACGCCCAAAATGATCATCGACCTGTTTTACCAGAGGAGAAGTATCTCCTTGGGTGGTTGCGTGACTCAGCTCTTTGTGGAGCACTTCTTGGGAGGTTCACAGTTCATCCTCCTCATTGTCATGGCTTCTGACCACTATGTGGCAATCTGCAAGCCTCTGCTCTATATGGCCATCATGGGACAGGGGCTTTGCCGCCTTCTGGTGGACGTGGCCTGGGTTGGGGGAATCCTTCACGCCACTGTGCAGATTCTCTTTAGGATCAACTTGCCTTTCTGTGGCCCCAATGTCATTGACCACTTAATGTGTGACCTCTTCTCACTGCTGAAACTTTCCTGCAGTGACACCGACATGCTTGGGATGTTGGTGGCTGCCAACAGTGGGGCTATGTGTTTACCCATTTTGTCCATGTCACATATCTCCTATGTTGTCATTCTGCACTCTCTGAAATCCCACGGCTCCGAAGGACTCACAAAGCTTTCTCTACATGTGGCTCCCACTTTACAATAGTTGTATTCTTTTTTTTGTGCCCTGCATTTTCACCTTCATGCATTCCGTGGTCTCATACTCAGTAGACAAGTTGGTGACTGTGTTTTTTGCAATCCTCACACCCATGTTAATCACTATCATTTACACAGTCAGAAACACAGAGGTGAAAAATGCCATGAGGAATCTGTTGAAGACAAGAGTAACTTAGGCTGGTTATAATGCCAAGAAAGTGATGACACATAAAGACATTTTGGTTAGTCTGAAAGAGGATTATCAAATTTTACAGGTAATTGACCAAAAAAAAAAAAAAAAAGAGAAAGGGTGAGAAACTAATATTACAAGCTTTTAATAGTGACCAGAAACTTCACTAGCTACATTTCATTGCTTTTCATGTACTGAACCAAGGAATCAATGTTCATGTACCGTATTCATATTCTAGGATATGCAATGGAAAAAACTGTAAATCTTCAGTTTGATGATTCTAGGGTGTGTTTTGCTCCCGGATCTCACTGCTGTTTTACTAAATTCTTCAAACATTTGTTACTTGAGTGAAACAACTCTTCCACAGAACCTTAGCGTCAGAACTTCCTTTATTTTGGCTTTGCCTTTGGTGAAGCAAAAAAGAAGAAATCCTAGGGTTGATATACTGGAGTCAGTGGTCAGTTGAGAAGTGAAAGAACCACTAACGTTGTTGTTGTTTGTTATCGTGAATCACCCAAAAGAAAAAAAAGAGGCACCAACTAAAGGAAGAAAGGAAAAATTCAAAGATTATCTGTAAATTTTTTCTTGCCACAAAACTAAGTCAGGAAATTTGAATTTACCTTTAATTTGGTCTTATTTACTCAAATATCCTCATGGTTCACAGTTTTTCTTGAATATAAAAGAAGTTTATATTCAAGACTTCAAAAACCATTTGAAGCAATCGGGTAAACCTTCCTTTACTTAATCTCAACAAAAATGGTAAGTTTCCAAAGCCATCCTTCCGTAGGTGTAATACACATACTTGCATTACATGAATTTTTTATTATCTATCAGGCATAATCACTTCAATTAACTAATTTAATCCATGTACTAAATGTATAGTTACAAAATTACTCTCCCCGTTTACAGAGAAGCAAACTGAAGCTAAGAGGGGTTTAGTAATTTACTTGCCTCAGTCACACAGAAAGAGTTTCAGCTACAGAATTCAAATTCAGATATTCCTAATCTCAATCTTATTCTCTTTCAAACAAAACACAGTTGACTGTAGTATCTTTATGTCTATAGATAAGATATTTATACTTATTCTTAATAATGTACTTTATCCTTCTAGAAAGATGATGCTAAATTTGTTGCAGCTTTTTCTCATATGTAGTAATATCTTTCAACAATAATTTTGCTCTATACATATGAAAAATATAGGGTTATTCTAAATTACTACATAATTTATGAATCAAACCTTCTCTGACTACAAAACTCCAATTTGTGTTACTCCTCACAAATATTCTCTTTCTCAAATGAGCTCATCATCTCAAACTATTTCCTCCATTATTTGACCATACCGTAATGCCAGAGGAAGAAACATCTGTTCTTTGGGGTTACTTTGTGTTCTAGCTTATGCATTGCTATCTCAAGTTCATAAAAAACAGAACCTGTCAAAGGTTTAGGGCTGGGGCACAATATAATCAGCAGTTAATAGACTCAAATGGCCAAGCTTGTAATTGCTGGTGGGAAATTTCAAGAGAATCTAGACTAAATGATTCATAGTTCATTTTGCCTTAAGACTGTTAGATAAGAGATGACCGTGGGCCAGCCATAAGTACAGATGTTTTGAGGAAATGCCTTTCCGACTTTAAGACAAAAGGAAGGATTTGAAGAAAGAAACCTAGACCAATGACTCTGTTGTAGGGGAGAAATCAAGTCCTGAATAAAGGAGTGATATGATTAATGAGGCATAAATTGTAAACTGCCAACAGCAAATTTGGAATATGTAGGAAATGAAGTAGGAAATGTAAAGCCATCTGACATTCTCAATAGCTGGAATCTTGTTGTTTAGGAATAATGTTGAGTAATTAGATATTTCTTTGTACACTATCAACAATCTCTCATAGAGACCAACTTCCATTGGATTATTCCTGGTACTTTAAAAATAAAACAACATAAAAGGAAGTATGCATATTTTCTCATAAAAATGAAGATGATAATTAATACTTGGATCTGATGTGTAAGGATACTTTGGTTTAATCTGATCATTCAAATCAGTCAAATTAGCTTGGGTTATTTAATTGAGAGAAGGCTAATCATTGTTGAAGGTCAATGAACAAGCATACACTTTGTCAGGTACTTTGCATAGTTTAACACTGTTAAGTCTAGTAGCACATATCATTAGATAGCTCTTTAAAATGAGGCTAGTGAGGTTACCCAAAAATCTCATGTCTTTTAGACTCTGCCTCCTTTATTTTTCCACTTCACCTGCTGTTTCTTAACATGATGAGAAATATCCAAACACTGGAAAGTTGCTTGGCTACATTGTAAAGATTATTCTTGAGGCTTTCTACCCTATTTCGGGAGTCTCTGTTTTCTTCCCTTCAGCTGTCCCTTGACATCAGCTTCCCAGATTATTTATATTCTCTTATTCCCCTTGTGTCAGGGAAAGCCATCTGATACTCTCATTCCCACAAATGTATTACCCTTAATAAATATATATATATATTTTAAAGTGGGATACAATAAGTTCAAAGGGTGAATCATTTGTGGTTGAATTTCAAAGACAGCAACACATGAACGAGACTGATGTTTGGAGGAAAAATAAGCAACTCAACTATAGAAGGACTCAATACTCTATTTGGGCATGAGAGTAGCACATTGAAGAGCTAAATATTATTTATTTAGGAATTTTCACATTGTTATTCCATACTGTGTTCACATACACTACTTGAAAATGTAATGAGAAATGGCTTTGTGGTCAATTAAGTTTAGGAAATTTTGACTGATTTCATATATAAAATAAATATTTCTTGGTGCCTTCAGTGTGCCAGACAGTTTTAGGGACTGGGTATACAATGTTGAAAAATACAGAAAGGGTCAGTTTTGTGTGCAACTTAAAGTCTGGTGGGGAATAATAAACAAGTAAAAAAATAAATAAATAGTAAGATTTTGTTAGTGATAAGTATGATAAGAAAAGTTTGATGCAGAAGAGAAAAATTGGATTTTGCTAAAATTAAAGCTAGAACTTTAATTAAGCCCAAGTTTAAAGGGTGAAATTACCTTTTCTTTTTTCTACAGTTAGGTATCCTACATGGATGCATTTGAAATGGGGATGATGTCTCTCCCAAGAAGGTAAAAATTGGCTGTTGGAGAATGAGCCAATTTTTTCTGGTTTTATGTATAAAGCACAGATATATATATATATATATATATATATATATATATATAACATAAAGAGGTATATAGTATAAGTATATCTATGGTATTAAATATTCTGAGAGGGTTGTTTAGGAAAAATGTCTAAAAAGACTACATAGGGTGCGACAAAGAAAAAATGGTTGAGAAAGACTGTCCTGAGGAAAGTCTGAATGTTTAGGCAAGAATGTGGAATAATTTCAGAATTTTAGTAAAGATGATCCAGTTGTAGAGGTCAGCTCATCACCCATGAGGATTATAAATTTGAGAATCTTCTCTCTCAAGAGAGTTCTCAAGATGTTAGGTCAAATGTGTCAATGAATCAATTATAAGAGAGCCTATGAAGTATATTGTAAATATAGGATATTATTTTATTATTGAAGGTAGAAAAAGAATGAAGGCTATAATCCCCAATATTTCTAAATTATAAACACATTATTTGAGAATATTATTTGTTATGAATAAGAGAGAATTTAGTTTTATATTTTCTGGCTATGATAACATGTTTTTAATCTTTAATAATGGTAACTATCCTGAAGTCAGGTTGAAATAATTTTAATAATATTCTTATGTGAAATGAACACTAGATCAGGTGATTGAAAAATTCAGTCCTGCTACTTGCTAGGTAGCCAAGAAATAATCATATTGCCTTTTCTTCAGCCATATGATCAGGTGGATGGATCACTGTGTGGCTATAGATTTATTAAAGGACAACTTATTTCTGGGGCAACTAATTGTATAGTTAATGCTATGACTTGGTTTTGTGCTTGTGAAGCATTAACTTGGCCTGGCTCCAGTGAAGCTGTGCCCCTGGGAACCATCTATCACTGCAGGGGTGGGTGGGAATTCACTGGCATTGGGATTAGCACATCAGTCAGTAGAGACCCATCCTCAAAGTGATGCAACTGGAATGATGCAAGCCTGCATATTTTCACCACTTTTGAAAATGGCACTCTGCCCTCTTTTAGCCCAGACTCATTACCCAAAGGAGAATATCTTATTAATGATGTTTCTTTTAAGATGTGAATTGCAAACTATTTTCAAAATAAGCTCAAAATATAGCCAAATGACAGTCACAGCCCCCCTGAATGATTTTATAAATAGCTTACCTGGCTTGCTTTTTTGGCAACCTTGCCTATTTAGATGACATTTAAATTCTTTTGCCAACTACAAGGGTTTTTTTCTTATTTAAGTCTTGGCAATTAGAGTAGCTGGTCTAAATCTCTTTCGAAAATCACTGGATACTTTAGTTCTATCAAAATAACTTCTCATTAAATGATTTGATGATTTGTTCCTTGTGTAGGACCTGATTTACTCTCTCCACTCTTGGAATAACCAAGTTGAAACTCTAACATGTCATGATTCCTAGCTCTTCTGTAAAGGGAGCTTCAAGTGAGTAAATTCCTTTTGGGATCAGATATGTAGTTATGCTGTTGTGATTCTAGAAAATTGATTTGCACAATTTTCCACCTTCTATCTACTGGTTCCATTGGGTAACTGGCTGAGTTTTGAGAGCTCACAGAAATGACCCTTTGCTGAGCTTTGGATGTGGCCTTAGAGACTTACTTGAATATTAAACAAGTTCCTATTAATTTGAGTTGCTATTTTGAAATTTTTGAAATAATTGAATCACCTAAACAATGCACAATTTTATGATACTTAAAACGTTTTAATAATTAAACTCTTTTTATCTGTTTATACAAATTGTGGTCACATTATGGAGAGTCTTGAGCTATGAAAAAATTTTAGCTTGATTTAATTTCATCTCTTTTGAAAAAATATCAAAAACTAAGTGTCTTTTGGCCTCTATCCAGATCATGAAGTTAAGCAAATAAAAGTGTGTTTATCTGTTTCAGAGATGTGATATAAGTAAGGGAAGGCATGGAAATAGCTGGTGTGTCTAGGATGGCTACACAGAGATTTTCTGACTCCATTTTTCTCATTCATCTCTTTATTTCTCTGTCTCTGATATCTACCTATCTACCTACCCATCTATCTAACTCTATTTTCTACTTTCATTTTGTACCAAGGTAGTTTAAGTTTTATTTTTCTACTAAAAACTCTGAGAAGGAACTTATTCAGTATTTTTCTTTGTTTTACTTAATGATGCATTAGATCTCTTTTTCATTTTGAATATAAGGATGAGTTGAAATTTTTCTATACCTCTCTGTCAATATGTATATAAAAGCACAAACATTTATTTGTGAGGCCCTCTACTGCTATGCTTATAAGGGTGGTGGTAGTGATATTGGGGGAGATGCAGATAATTTGCTTGGAGATAGCATGATGAAATCATGAAAAGTTGTTTATGGATTAAGCCCCCCTCCCGAAGAATTCCAAGAAAACATTAAGTTTTGTATCTAAAATGGTATAATAATTTCTGTTCTATAAAGATGCTATTGCAGATAATTCTATCTCCACTAATCAGTTCTCATCTTTCAAGAAAAGCAAAGTAAATTATGGAGACTTACCAACAGAAATAGCCTGTTTAAAGGCCTTAATTAAAGACATGTACTATTGATATTGCATGTACTCGGGGAATAGACCTTCCAAAGGACGGAGGACCACTGATGTTTCATTGATGATAATCCAAGGCACTCACTAAACAATTGCTAGCACCACTTATTATCCAGGATTTTATTGGAGAAATTATTTATCTCCTTAAAACATTCAGATGCAGGAAAAACATACCCACCTACTGTAAAGCCAAATTCCTAGATTCAAGTCTAGGCTCTGTTAATTATTAACTGCATGGCCTTGAGGAAATTAATTATTTTCCACTTTTTCAGCTGTACAATGTGCCTCATCATATGCAAATATGAGGATTAAATGATATAATATGTGTAAACTAACTAGCAAAATGCCTGGTCCATGGCAGCTGCATAGCAATTTATTATTATTATTATTATTAATTTAGTTTGGTATGGATATCTGCACATGACAGTGTGTCTCTATAAATATTACATTGCACTTTATTTGGATTTATCTGGATACCAGTAATAGTTTTTTGCTTATGTCATCTTGTTTATGGTATCAGTGAAATAATATGAATGTATGAATGAATGACTGAGTGAAAGCAAATTAAAATGAGCTATTTTTCACTGTATTGTTTGGTGAGCATAACTAAGATTGTTAATATTTAGTGTTAGTAAGATTGTAAGGGAAAATGATACTTTAGTATATTATTGTCGGGGAAAATATCTGGTATAGAATTTTGTGAGAGTAATGTTACAAAATATGTTAAAGTTATAATATGCATACTCTGACTTGGTGATTATATTTCTAGGAACTTCTTCAATAGAAATATTCAAACTTACTAAGTAAAGATGTCTATAAGGTGATATTCATTACAGCATAAGTATAAGGCAGAGTATTAGAAATAATATAAATATCAGGCAAAAATAAGCTGGTTAAATAAATTGTGGTGCAACCATAAAATGGAATAATATATAGCAATTAAAATGGAAATTTTTACGTATTTTTATATAAAATGGAAATTTTACATATTTTCATATAGTGTAAGATTTATAAATGAATGTACATATACAATAAACCTACTTATAATGCATATCTGAAGATCATGAACTGAACTGCTTACAGGGTCGAGTGAGTGCTTGTGGTTGGGAGTGGCTCTTTGACTTTAAACTTTCAATTTCTCCCATTCCAAGGGCAATGCTTTACTTTTATAATTTATAATAATAGCAGTAAAAACCCCTTTAGTTTTATTCAAACAACTCCTTTTTGGTTAGAACTGCAGGCTATTTTAGAAATTTTTTTTTTTTTTTAAGATTTATTTTTATTTATTTGTTACCCACTTTCTGCTTTTGCTCCCTGTGTCTATTAGCTTTGTGTTTTCCTGTGTCTGTCTCCCTCCTGTTGAGTCATCCCGCTGTGCCAGCTCACCGCACCGCGCAGGCCGGCTTGCCTTCACCAGGAGGCCCCAGGAATCGAACCCATATGGTAAACGGGAGCCCAACCAATTGAGCCACAGTCGCCTCCCAGAAAATGGTTTTTTGAAGATGCGACTTTTAAAGTCAGTTTAAATCTTGCATACAGATAAGGGTTGATGAGTCATGATATCCTGTTCCTCAACTGGGCATTTAATAGAAGTAGACACGTTTGTTGGATACCTAAAGACAGAGGATCTGTTTTAAAATGGTGATTGGCATCAATCTCCTCATCCTGATAAAAGAGATGGGATGCTGCTCCAAGCATCCAAATGATGAAGAAAATCATTTAATACTTACAACCGCCATTTCAGATAGAGAACGTTAATTTCCCAGAGGCACTGAGGCACAGAGAGGTTTTCAGGCATAGAGTAGGTACTTAGGAGGAAGAATCAGGAATTTTACAGAGATTTAGTTAAGACTAAAGTTCTCACTACATTTTTCCAAAATGAACTGTGGTCCACCTAGACACATCTACTCAAGGCAAATGCACTTAGGAATGTATACAACTAAGTTTTATGATATGCCCACAATATGACAGTCATTTTAATGTCTAAATGCCTATACTACATTTTTAATATATTTTAATGTTTATAAGTTAAAATATTAAATTTTAAACCATAATGCCAGACACTTTATATGTGTGATATAATAAGACTGAAAACAAAACAACAACTGAAAATTAGAACAAATGTATAACCTCTAGTCAATTCCATCCCTGGAAGGTCCATAGCAAAGTTAAGGTTCTGTGATGTCAAAGTCCTTATCTTTGGCTACAACACCACATTTGCCCTTTCTCTTTTCATGCCTTGTCATGCTGATGCCCTTACTGTTCACTTTCCTTTCAATTTTCTAAATTCTAATATCAAGGCCTCACCCTTTCATCTTCTTTAAAATGGATAGGTCACACTGATAACTTTGAATTCGGGAACTTATATTGTTTGCACATTGTTTAATTTATGCTTATTCTGTTTCCATCTTTAAGGATAGGACATTTCCTTGTATCCCCCAAACTGTCTGCCATACTATTGAACTTTTGAAATATTTACTGTCTAGGTAACAGACAATTGAAAGAAATGTAATTACCCACTTCTTCATTTGAACAGTACCGTGAAGGATGGTCTTTCACTGGAACTCACTACAGGAAGAATAAAACAATGTTAAAGGGAGGATCTGATAGCAATGATTCAACCCTCAGCTGGAAGTCCAAGGTATGGTTTAGCAGATGGGTTTGGTTAATGCATGTCTATGATTGTAAATGGTAAGGATGATAAATTGGATCTTTGAGCCTAGATGCTAATGGAAGAGCAGCTAAGCTCTCACAATGGCAAGCTCATTTAGGGAGGCATAGATTTACACCACTGTGGTTGAGGACCTATAGTTCAATTTAATTGCAGTTTTTTTGTATGAATTCAATTTCATGGGTTTAATTAAATGACTAGTGAGTAAATAGCACAGCATTAAGAATTTAGTGAAATGAGACTAAATTAGTTATGCTTAAGCACCCACCTAAAGACAAAAGACCAACATGAAATTGAAATAAAAATTGAGCTGAGAAGATAATTTAATTATTGCCAACACAGTACAAAACTATACAGGTGCAAGCAACAAACCTTCAAGGTTATGGTGGCAAGAGAGAACATTGGGAGGAAATGAGGTGAATGGTAATGGATTTGGTTGATAGCAAAGGACATGGTCAAAGGCAGCAAGAAGTCAGCAGCTTATAGGGATGAAAAATAATCCAAAATTTCAATAGTGCTCTCCATAGAATCTCATGCTTGTCACTAACCTTGATCTTCACAACAATGTTGTGACGCAGAATGTAAAATTCTTGGAAGGGATGCAGAAGATGGTGGTCAGCAGCCTGAAATATGCACCTGCCAAAAGTCTTTAAGCAAGTTTCATAATTTCTCTAACCCTCATCCACTGCATCAGAAAAACAGCATAATAAGAGTTCCTACTTCATATTGTTTCATGGTAATTAAAAGAGAAAATCAAAACTTTATTATTGCATTATTTTAATTTTGCAGGATTTGAAGGTTAGGAAAGTTGATATGTAGCCAAAAAGTGGCCTGACCGGAACAAGAAGCTAAGTCTGCTAACTTTGAATCCACAGACTTTGCCATGATATAAAACAGACTGAGGTGTACGCTTTGGCTGTAAGAGATGGGCCTGTCTGTGGTGGGAGGGAGAAGTACAAAAGAGAAGATTGAATTGAGGAGGGTTTTGAATGTTAGACTGAGAAGGTTAGATGTGTAGTGGTAGTCCAAGGGCAGTGTGATATATTCATTGATTTTAAGAAAGGGGAACATTATTTTCTATTCTACTGTATGCTATTTAAAAAAATTTCATCATGAGATGACTCAAAGGAAATCGTACTTGGAGGTGCAAAGAATCAATGTGGATAAGTGATGAGCTACTAGGTTTGAAAGAGCCAGCATCCCTGAGAAGCCTTCTTTAAACCTCTGATGTTCTACTGATCAACCACAACTACCTCATATTCCAGATGAGGAAACAAGAGTCCACAGTGGCAAACAGTAAAACAAGGTATCCTAAGGAGGTAGAGTGACAATCTTGAATAAATTCAGTTATCTTGATTTCCAAAAATGCATCCCTTCTACTTTATGAGGACTCTTCAAGAACTAATAAAGTTCTGAGACTCAAAATATGAGAGACTGGGGTTAGTCCACATTGAAGATTTGCAAAGAGTCTCCTAGGAGTGGTATACTTTGTTTAGCATGGAGAAGGAAATTAAGAATAGGCCTCTGAATATTTAGATGAGTCTTAGAGAACATGTAATTTATTTCCCCATTAAAAAAAAATGTCCTCTAATATATTCTAACAGAATGACAGAAAGCCTCTAATTAAATACCTTGGTAAAGAGAAGTTTTCTTTTTACTAAAGGTGTTTTATTTTATTTTATTTTTATCCATACAATTTGTTCTTGGCTGCAACAGCTATTGCATACAGCTGGCAGAGGCTGTGGTTCATTTCTTCGGTGTACAGTGTAATAGTTATGGATGTGTGCTTCAAAATGAAACTACCTGGATTCATTATCCCCACTCACCTTAGATGAGAGGCTGAATGTCTCCAAGCCTCAGTTCCCTCATCTTCAAAATGGATTTTGTAAAAGTAACCACCTTGGGTGATGTGGAAAATGGAAAATACACATGACCGAGCAGCCACATTGCTGGCACAGAGTGAGTGGAAAACAAATGAGTTGTTTAATTGATATGTTTATTATCCTTTAGAATCCTTTGTTCCATCTGGAAACACTACTTCATAAAGAAGAAAGGAACAGACAATTTGCACTGATACAGGTTCATGTGCAGAGATGGTATCAGTTAAGTTGTGGAACTGAGCCTTCCTGGAGCAGAGGAAAAAACTCAAGGTTTTAGCTTCTGTAACCAGTGGCACATCTGGAAAATGATTGGTACCATTTGAAAACAAAGTCAATGATTGTGATTTCTAGATTTAGGATTAGATTGCCCTTATGTATAATTAGAACTTGTTAGAACTGTATGTTAGAGTTACACAATTGTCTTTGTTGAATGAAATGAGCACAGGATGCATAAATCTATCTCACTGGATTGCTACGAAAATTATATCATAAAGCACCGAGTTTTGCACAAATTGAGCACCCTGAAAAGATGGATTTGAATTCAGCCATTTTTCACTCCTCTTAGCCTCGGTATTTTACCTATAAAATTAGGAAAATATCTCATAGGTCATTCCACTGCCTGAGACACAGCAGGGACCCATTAAATATTAGCTATATGTAATAACAGCAATAGTAAAAATAATAATAAGCCAATTTGAGAAGGAAGATATGTAGAGGGAAAGAGTAAATTTCTTAATAAGTGGAGAGTCCTTGTTATACAACATATCTATCTTGTAGACCTTCAACTAGCATATTCTAGGTACTCAATAAGTATTTGAAATAAATTAATGAAAAGTCATATGAAATTTTGCAAGTTCTTAAATATACCTGGTGATAAATGAAGTCAGCACTCCAGCTTGGATTTCCCAAACAACAGAGGCTGAGAGAAGGGCTTATACAGAGGTATTTTTTTTTTTTTTTTCAAAATTGAATAGAGGCACTGGTAAGAGTGAGAAATGTGAAGGAATGAAAGTTAACCCAATATTTTGTCTAACTGATTAGCATTTTTCCACTGGCTCTTATAAACTAATGGGCAAGTGTTTCCCTGGGAAGTGTTAACTCCCTCATATTTCCAGGTATGCATATACACTAGAATGATAAAGCAGGGTACCCAAAGTGTCTCAAGCAGCAGGTGCCAGGACAGAAAGCAAGACTTGAGTTCATGAGAAGAGATGTCGTTAGGAGGATCCAATGGAATCAAACTGCTGCCAGGCTATAATTGTGAGCAGCTCTTTGCTGTAGAAATGGAGAAAAGTAGTAGTTCAAAAGGGAGAGAAACAACACAAAAAGTGCCCAAGACACTGAATGATTACTAATTAAAAATAAGATTGCTATTGCAGATTTTCCAGCTAACAGCGATGTGCTTACATAACCACATAGTAAATGAAGAGTCAAAACAATGTGACAGAATTCATTCTTTTGGGTATTACAAAGAATCCAGAGCTGCGGAAAATATTCTCTGCTGTGTTTCTAATCATGTATGTGGCCACAGTGGTGGCAAACCTACTCATTGTGGTAACCATGATCACAAGTCAGAGTCTGAGATCACCTATGTACTTTTTCCTTACTTCCTTATCCCTCATGGATATCACCTACTCTTCCGTCATTGCCCCCAAGATGATTGTGGACTCCTTCTCTGAGAGTGCTACCATCTCCCTAGAAGGCTGCATGACCCAGCTTTTTGCAGAACATTTCTTTGGTGGTGTGGGGATCATCCTTCTCCTCATTATGGCCTATGACCGCTATGTGGCCATATGTAAGCCCCTGCACTACCAGACCATCATGAGTCCTCATGTGTGCTGCCTGCTGCTGGGAGTGGCCTCGGTTGGGGGATCTATGCATGCAATGATACAACTTCTCTTTATGTACCAAATACCCTTCTGTGGTCCCAATGTCATTGATTACTTTATATGTGATTTGTTTCCATTGTTGAAACTGGCCTGCATGGACACCCACATCCTGGGCTTCCTTGTGATCCGCAACAGTGGAGTGATGTGTGTGACCGTCTTCTTTATGATTATTACTTCCTACGTGGTCATTCTCTGCACTCTGAGGTCTTGCAGCTCTGAAGGGCAGCGCAAAGCCCTCTCCACCTGTGGCTCCCACCTCACAGTGGTCATCTTGTTCTTTGTGCCATGTATCTTCCTGTATATGAGGCCTGTGGTCACTTACCCCATAGACAAGGTAATGGCTGTGTCCTTTACAATTGTTGAGCCCATGTTAAATCCCTTGATCTATACCCTGAGGAATGCAGAGGTGAAAAATGCCATGAGGAAACTTTGGATGAAACGAAGGACCCTGGGTGGTCACTAGCTTATATGCTACAATCAAATCTTTTCTTCAAATACATTGAGGACTTACCTTTACCATCCACTCCATTCCATTGAGTACCCACTAGTCAGCGGCATTTCATATGCATTCACATCAGGATATGATGCAATGTTCTCCCTAATCATGTTTCTGCTGATATCTGCAATACATTTTGTACCCTATCCTGTTTCTCACAGGGCTCTGGCCACAGTTCTTTAAAAAAAAAAAAAAAAAAAAACCTGTTTTTTAAACAATCCAAGCTTTCCCTAGTATATTAGTTTCTTAGCTACTTAAATAAATACCATAAAATGGGTTGGTTTAACAACAGGAATATCTTGGCTCTCAGTTTCAGAGGATAAAAAGCTTGCTTTCTCCTGAATTGGTATTTTATGGCTGGCTGGCAATCCTGAGGTTCACTGACTTTTCTATGGCAGGGCAATGCACATGGCAGTGACTTTTCCTTCCTCTCCTGGACTCTGTTGGCATCCAGTTTCTGTCTACACTTGTGTACAATTTCCTTTGCTTATAAGCTCTTCAGTTATATTGTATTAAGGCCCACCCTCATTCAGTTTGGGAATGCCGGACTAATAACATCTTCCAAGGTCCTATTTACAAATGTGTTCATCCCCACAGGACCAGGTGTTGGGACCTGAACATGCTTTTATAGGGGACAAGTTTCAGTCCACAAGACCCCAGCTCAGGGCTTTTGTTCTCTCTCTTCTCCCTGATGGAATTCTCTTTCTCAGATGCATCACCTCGCATGGATAGAGCCCTCTCATTTTTTTGCATTTTCAGATTAACTCCAAACTCCTCAGAGAAGTCTTTACTCATAGCTTTCTCTATGCTATTCTATACTTTTCATCTTTTTTATGTGTTTAATATCAGTGATCTCAAAGTATAATTTAAAATTTTTGTTGACTTTCATATTCTGTTTTTTCCTCAAAATTTAATCTTTGTTAGGGTGCAGATAATGTTTATTTGTTCATGCAGCAAACTCAGTGTTTAAAACACTCCCAGTCACTTAGTAGGTGCTTAATCAATATTACTGAATGAATATAAATCTAAATGAAAATTTTAGGATATTTGATAATTAAATAGTTGGGAAAGAAGAAGCGGAGGATGAACACATATAAAAATTTAGGGGTTAGAATCTCCCCAGTTTGCATGCAGTAAGGTGTCTGTTTTGCAAGAACTAATATTTTAAGCAGTACTTCCCTTAGACCTGGGAAAACAAGGTCCTGTCCTCAGCACTACAGCATGGAGTAACTTCTGTGAAATTTTCCAAGATCTCCTCTAATGCCTGAGACTGGATAGGGTTTTTATAATAGAGTTTCTGGGTGGGAAACTCTATCCTGGACCCAACTTCGTGGGCCCTGTCCCTGTTTCTTCATTATAAGGCACTCTGGATTTTGCACCAATGTCATTTTCCCCAGCCCTGTGACAGGAGGGTGACCTGTCCAGAAAATGGCTGCAGACTGGCTCTTTATTTCCTTCACAGAATTGTTCTACCTTGCTTTACCAGAATGGTGCTGACATTCTGATTTGGGGTGACATAGGACAGCTTTAGGGATTTATGCTACAAATGCCCTCTGCTGACTCTTATCCTTGGGCCATGGGTGTGGGCTTTATCAACTCTCATCTGTCCATGCTCCAACAGTTGTGCTGCCATCTAAGGGTGGTGGTGGTGGTACAGGCATTCTTCCCTGCTATGTATCCCACTGGCTGGCACCCAGGGCAGTTGCCCCTGTCCTTCTACAGGCTCTGTGACATGTTTCATACCATTCTCCTAGAATGGCTGCACCTCTCTCCTTCAGTGGCTTTCAAGACCATTGTTCTGAAATGTGTAATGCCTTTCTAACTGATGCCCTATCTGGCCACTTACGGATATGGTGGTATTGTACTCTCTTGTGTTGGTCTTAAGCCATGTTCAGTGAGAGATATCACATTCCAGAAATGCAGTGATTATGGCCTAAAGAATTCATAGGACAACATGGGTGGAAGGTGTGTAGTTTTATACTTATGCTCTAAAGTTACGAGCAATCAATTTAACATGACCAGGGAATGAATAATTGTTTTCCCTATCCTGCAGTGTGATTATCAGACTTACATTTGTGGTCATCATCAATAAAGTAATCCTTGAGAAAGTCATTGGAAAACAGTACTTATGGATCATCAAATGATTGACTCAGAATCACGAATAATGCTGTAAATAAAGAGCATCAAAGAAATGGTATTAAGAACCTGCAAGGGAATGTTGTGGGTTGAAATGTATCCTCCCAAAATTAAGTTCAAGTCCTAGCCTCCAGTCCCAAGAATGACCTATTTGGAAATAAGATCTTTCAAGATCTGAGCAATTGAGTCCAAACTGGATTAGAGTGAGTCCTAATCCAACATAACCAGTGCCCTTGTAAGTAGAATAGATACCTTCAGAGGGACACAGGGAAGAAGGTCATGTGAACAGTGAGGCAGAGATTGGAGTTATGCTACTATAAGCCAAGAAATGCTAAGGATTGTTGGTAACTGCCAGAAGCTAGGAAGAGGTAATATGTAATATGTTCTCAGGTCAAATTGTTTATGATTTTCATTTTTTTCAATTTTTATATACTTTTTAATTTTTTAAAAAAGAAACTTAGATTACATAAATATTACCCAAAAAATATAAGGGATCCCCATATGCCCTGTTCCCTAGCCCTCCCACATTTTGCCACATCAACAACATCCTTCATTAGTGTGGTATATTTGCCACAATTGATGAACACATCTTGGAGCATTGCCACTAAGTGATGATTATAGTTTACATTTTAATTTACACTCTCTCCTGCACATTTTTGCAAGTTATTACAAGATATAAAATGGCTTGTAGCCACACTTACTCTCCAGTTCATTTGACTCTCCCAGGACAACTAACAAGATGACAAATGACAATGACCATCTCAAGGAACAGAGTGAGTCTGTACCTGCAAGCAAGAATGTCCCACCCATCTGCCCCATGGGATCTAAACCTCCTCTCAATTAGAGTTGGAGTGGGCATCACCATCACAGAATCTTCAGGATTGGGGAATGCACAATGGACTAGAGTGGAATTATAGTTGTTCTATTGTAGACTTCTTGTGATCCTAGCAATGGAATATTGTTTATGATTTTTAACTATATTTTTTAATTGGCAGGTATCTTACAAAATCTATTTGTGTGATTCTGCACATCCTAGGGAGACCTTATTTTAGAGACACCAATTCTGTGATGAATTAATTAAATCACAAAGAATATGACAAAGTCTTTTTTCATGGAAAGTGGTAAGATAATTCTAAAATGTGTATGAATATGTGCTTGTGGTTGAATAGCCTTGGTAATTAAAAAAGAGAGAGAACAATAGAGATAGGAGACTAGATTTACTAGACATCAGAACATATCTTAAAGCTCTGGTTTGTAAACATTTTGCTACAGGCCTATTACTAAAGTATTCTAAGGAACAGAAGAAATTGCTAACAAATTAAACCATCTATCTTGGAAATTTAGTGTAAATTCTATTGCTTAATAAATGAAGGGGAATTTTAAATTGTAGGGAAGAATGGATTATGGAATAAATGGATAAATTCTGGAGGGGCAAGACAGGGTGTGTATATATATATATATATATATGGCATTAAATTGCAAATTAGTGAGACATAAAGATGTAACAGCTTATCAACATTTGAAAACTTCATATCCTCTTAAAAAACCTTGCTTCCCAATTTTAAGCTGGAAAGTCACTGGGATAAGTTTCGAAAAATAACTGCGTGACTACTTAAGTTTTCTGTAGGTACATTAAGAATTTGTACAAATTGTTCATAATGTCTCTGCTGATCTACAAAACAACCAATAAAATCTCAAGTATGAAAGAAAAAATTATATATATATATATATATATATCCCCATTTGACATATATCTTTGTCCATGGCTTTCTCCGGCTGTATTTTTCTCTTTCTTCTGATTTTTTTTTATTTATTTTTATTTCCCTCTCTTTTCCACAATTATGTAAAATAACATGTTTCTTGTATTATCCACCCTTCATCTTTTCAATATTATTTCTGTATTATCTCTCACTGATCCTCTCAAAGAAACAAATAATAAAGAATTAAGCATAGCAGGGCATGGAATAAAGGAAATGATGTTAAGTGTGGTTTGAGGTAGGAACTAGGGTTCTAGAATGAATTGCTAGAGTCCACCTGTTGATATTTTTAAAATATCATGTTTTTCTGCATCAGGACAACCATCTAAAACTTAATAAAAAGAGAATAACCCTTTTTCTTTAATTCCAAGTTTATTTAAGTGAAGATGCTCTGTACCTTGAAATTTTCTGATAAATCACTTCAATTCTGCATCTTTCTGTGGGGTCAGGATAGATGTAAAATTAGGTAATAAAAAATATTTGAAGATTATTTTGGGTTAAAACTGCTTGATATAGACCCTCTCTGAAGGGGCTTCTATTAGTCAGCCAAAGGGCTGCAAAGCAAAATACCAGAAATTGGTTGGTTTTAATTAAGGGTATTTATTTGGGGTAGAAGTTTACAGTTACCAGGCCATAAAGCATAAGTTACTTCCCTCACCAAAGTCTATGGCCACATGTTGGAGCGACAGCTGCCAACATTTGCCAGGGTTCAGGCTTCTTGGGTTCCTCTCTTCCCTGGGCTGTGTTTCTCTCCGGGCTCAGGCTTGCTTCTCTCCACAAGGCCAGCTGTAGACTATCAGGTGAACTGCTCATCTCTTTTCCCGGGGCCTTCTCTCCTTCCTCACTACCAAGCTCTTCTGTGTGCTTGCTTCCCCAGGCTCCAGCATTAAAACTCAGCATCAGAACTCCAACTCCAACTCCAACTAACTCCTCTGTTCTGCCACGTAATTTTATCTCTGAGACCCCACCCACCAAGGGGCAGGGACTCAATGTCCTACTGACATAGCCCAATCAAAGCCCTAAATCATAATTTAATCACACCCAGAGGAACAGACCAGTTTACAAGCATAATCCAATATTTATTTCTGGAATTCATAAATAATGTCAAACTACTACAGGGCTTGATGGATTAATTCCTCATTTTACCTCAAGCTTCAATCTCAATGCTATATCCATCAGAGTAAACAGAACTGTCATTCATTCTTTCCAAATAAAATGACAAGAGAAAAATGTCTTTAATAACTAGTAAATGTGTTATTATTTTTAAAGACATGGAATATCACAACTAAGTATTTAGAGATAAAAGTAACATTTTGGATGATTCTATACTGTTGCACATTTGTACTTAAAATAAGCTCTCTTTGCTATCCCAGCCCAAGAACAGCACTTGTCCTTATAGATCAGTGCTGTGCTGTGCCCAGAACTCAGCTCTGGCATTTAGTAAGTACACATGTTTTGCCCTAAATCCTGTATCCCTTTGCAGTACACACAATGTTCTGTTCCTGAATATCAAAGGGAATGAAAGCATCTTCAAATAGCAATACTGGAGTAGGTAAAAAAAAAAAGAAAAAAATAATTGATTAGGGATATAATTTTTTTTTAACACTTTAACAAGTCAAATTTCATAAAACCATGTCCTGGAAAATCATACTGATAGGAAATTTCCAAACCCTGGGGAGAACTGAGAGGCAATTCTACAGGTTTATAACTTCTCAAGGAAACCCCTTGAAATTCCAGTTGGCAAACAAGGAGGAAATTTTTGCTTCTTTATTTTTTCCCCTGAGATCATGCTGAAGACAGCCCTGGAGAAACAATGGGGAATGTCCTCTATTTTTGTTGCAGAGATGAGCTTCCTCTCTTTCTTAATAGTATAAATAAGACTTGGAAACAACCTTCACACTTTGGCAACTGAATGGAATTTTCTCCATGTTTTCTCATGAAAAATTGGTACTTAATCCGGTTGGGGCTAGCTGACACATAACATATTGCTTTTCTCTTGCAGCTTCTTTGTCCTTGGTATTTGACACTTTACCTACTAAAGGTCTCAACATGGTCGATTTTAAGTTTATCCTGTTTTTGGTTCCTTGGACATTTTGCATGTGTATATTCAAGTCTTTATTTAAATTTGAGAATTTTTCTATAATTATTTATTTGATTCCTTCTTCCCTTTCTCTCTTTCTTTTCATTCTAGACTCTCATAATACATATATTGTTAAGTTTAATGTTTCCCACAGGTCTTTTAAATTCTGTTCCCTCCTTTCATTCTTTTCCTTTCTGCTTCTTAGCCTGAATAATTTCAATTGTCTTGTCTGTGAGTTCACTGATTCTTCCTTCTATCAGCTGCAATCTGCTGTTGAAGCTTTTTGGGGAATTTTTTCATTTAAATTATTGTGATTTTTAACTCCAGTAATTTTTTTGGCTCCTTTTTAAAATTTATCTCTCTTTATTCAGACTCTCATATTGTTCATCCATTTTCCTGATATCCTTTTGTGGGTTTTTTTTTTTTTTTTTTTTTTTTGGTTGGTTTTGTACATTTTAATATTTTAATGTATTATCTCTTTAAATTTTATCCAGTTAATAAAAAGACAGAATTTTCTTGAATGCTGGGAGCTAACAAAAACAATCAAACAAAGCAAAAAGATAAATAAATAAAGACATCTTTATGGTCTTTTTAAAATGGCTCTGCATTGGCTGGTGCTCTCTGTCAGAACCGTCATCCTATCAAGAAAATCGGCTCAAGGTGAAAGTGAAGAAAAGGGTCTGTTTTCTAAGCCTGAGTCTTGTCCTGGCCTTTAATTGATATGGCCTTGAGAATTTTGCTGTTTACAGGAAACCAAATTTCAGTAATCTTTTACAAATTTGAATTAATTGTTTTGTACACTGCTTTAGTTGTGCACAAGTTGATTTTGCCCATAGGGCAAGTTTGGCAGAGCCAGCCAGTAAAAAGTTCCCTAGTTCAGTCTTTCAGGCTGCTTCCTGGTAGTGTCACCCACATAAGGTACCCCCATGCACACAGGGGTTATTCTGTTCCCTTTGGAACAGGGATATGGACCCACAATGGGAATGCATCCTGGCTCCACATCACAATGTGAAGGCATTAGGGGAGGGGCCATCAAGAGTACCATGAGTTTCTCCCAGCTATGTTTTTTTTTCTCCTATCTTTTTTAAAGTGCATTTTCTTGATTTGACATTCACTCAGTCACTGCACTCATTTCATTTTTTTTTTTTTTTTTTTTTTTTTTTGTGGTGTTTTGAGGAAGATGTCTCTGCTAGTTTTTGTTACTCATTTAAAAATTCTATGGGAGAAAAAAACTTTGGAGTGTCTTAAACCACCATCATGGTTTTCTGTATCCAATATTTTTCTTCTTGTGTATGGATTATTATACTCAACATGATGCCATCAAGGTTAACTGATGTTGTAGCATGTATCAGAACTTCATTCATTTTTACAGCTGAATATTAATCTATTGTGTATATATAGCACATTTAGTTTATCTGTTCATGTGTTGATGCATAATTGGGTTGCTTGTACCTTTTGGCTATTCTGAATAATGCCGCTATGAATGTTTATTTATAAATATCAGTTTGAGTCACTGCTTTCAAATATTTTTGGTATATTCCAAGAGGGGTTGCTAGTTTTTATTTTTTTCTTTTCAAGAACCTTCATTTTAATTTTTATTTAAAGTCATGTGTGCATTTAGATTGGTCTGCTTCTGATTAGACCCTGAAATGCAGATTATGAAAGAACTTTTATTATGGATTTGACTCCACAATTTTGAATATTTGTGAAGATTCTTGTTTGAGGAGTAGGTGTTCTTTTCCTACCTATTCTCTTTCTTTTACTGTTTATTTTTAATTTTTAAATTTGTTTATCTTTCTTGGAGAAGTTGAGGGCTAACAGAACAATCATGCATAAAATAAAGACTCCCTTAAACTACCCTAACAACAGCAACTTGCGTTGGTGCGGAACATGTGTTGCATTTGCTGATAGCCCATTTTTATAACTGTACTATCAATCATTGTCTGTGATTTAATGTAGGATTCACTGTTTGTGTAGTGTAGTTCCATGTATGGTTTCCAAATTTTTCATTCTGTTATCATATATACAATCAAACACCCCCTTTTTAAATCACATTGAGATACATATTAGAGTGCTGTTAATTACATTCTCAATGTTGTGCTACCATCAACACCATCCATTACCAAATCATTTCCATCACTCCAAACAGGAACCCTGTATATTTTAAGCATTTGTTCCCATTCCTTACCCCCACCCCATATCCTGGTAAATTATATTCTATATTCTGATTCTATGAGTTTGATTACTCTTATTATTTCAGATCAAAAAATATTTGTCTTTTTGTTCCTGGCTTATTTCAGCTCAAAATGATGTCTTCAAGTATCCATGTGTTCGCATGCATCAGGACTTCATTCATTTTTACAGCTCAATAATATCCCATTGTATGAATATATACCACTTTTAATTGTCCATTCATATATACCACTTTTAATTGTCCATTCATTGGTTGATTGCTTCCATCTTTTGGCAATTGTGAATAATGCCACTATGAACATTGTTGTGCATATGTCTGTTTGTGTCACTGAACTGCTCTCAGTTCTTCTGGGTATATTCCTAGTAGTGGTATTACCAGGTTATATAACAAATCTATATTCAACTTCCTTAGGACCAGCCAAATAGTCCTCCACAGTGGCTGTACCATTCTACAATGTCAAGAAAACTGCATAATCATTCTTATCATTCTACCTTCTCTCCAACACATGGATATTTTGTCTTTTTAATAGGTGGCATTATAATAGGTGTGAAATGGTAACTTATTGTGGATTTGATTTGCATTTGCCTAATCACTAGTGATGTTGAACATTTTTTCATGTTCTTTTCCACCATTTGTATTTCTTCTTTGAACAAATGTCTATTCAATTCTTTTGCACATTTTAAAATTGGGTCATTTGTCTTTTAATTGTTGAGTTTTTATATATCTTTATGTATCATGGATATTAAACCCTTATCAGATATGTGATTTCCAAATATTTTGTCCCATTGCATCACTTCTCTTTTCAAACTTTTGAAAAAGTCCTTTGAGGTACGAAAGTGTTTAATTTTGAGGAGGTCCTATATATCTATTTCTTTTTTTGCTCAAGCTTTGGATTTAAGATTTCAGAGACCCCCACCTACCACCTACCACCAGGTCTTTAAGATGTTTCCCTACATTTTCTTCTAGTAGTTTTATGGTCCTGGATTTTATATTTATGTCTTTGATCCATTTTGAATTGCTTCTTGCATAGGGACTGAGATAGTGGTCCTTTTTTGTTGTTTTGGTTTATGGATATGCTGTTCTCCCAGCACCATTTGTTGAACAAATTGTTTTGCCCCAGTGATGTGGACTGGGTAGGTTTTTCAAAAACCAGTTAACCATAGAGGTGAGTCTCCATTTCTGAACTCTCAATTTTATTCCACTGATTGATGTGTCTAACTTTATGCTCATGCCATGTTGTTTTGACCACTGTAGCTTTGTAGGATGTTCCAAGTCCAGACAGTAAAAGTCCTTTCATAATGTTCTTCTTTGTTAGGATGTTTTTGGTTATTTGGGGGCCTTTTCCTTCCATATAAATTTGGTAATTGCCTTTTCTATTTCTTTAAAGTAGACTGTTGGAATTTTGATAGGAATTGCATTGAATCTATAAATCAGTTTGGGTAAGATTGACATCTTCACGATGTTTAGCCTTTTAATCCATGAACATGGAATGTTTTTACATTTGATTTGGTCCTTTTTGATTTCTTTTCACAGTTGTTGCTGTTGTTGTTGTTTGTAGTTTTATGAATCCCAGTGCTTTACATCTTTGGTAATTGATTTCTAGATATTTGAGTCTTTTTGTTGCTATAGTAAAAGGAATTTTTGTCCTTATTTCTCTTCTGATTGTCCAATACTAGTGTACAGACACAATACTGTTTTCTGCATGTTGATCTTATATCCTGCCATTTGCTGAGCTGGTTTACTAGATCAAATAGCTTTTGTCCAAGACATTTCAGAGTTTTCTAAAAATAGGATTATGTCATTTGTGAACAGCAAGAATTTTACTTCCTAATTTCCTATTTGGATGCCTTTATTTTTTGTTTTGTTTTGTTCTTTGTTCTAGCTAGAATTTCTAATACAATGTTGAATAACAAGTGTTACAGTGGGCATCCTTGTCTTGTTCCTAATTTTAGAGGGAACACTTTCAGCCTTTCTCCAATGAGTAAGATGTTGGCTGTGGGTATTTCATATATGCCCTTCATCATATTGATGAACTTTCCTTCTATTCCTATTTTCTGAAGTGTTTTTATCAAGAAAGGATGCTGGATTTTGTCAAATGCCTTTATTGCATCAATTGACATAATCATGTGGGTTTTTCCCCCTTAATTTGTTAACGTGATATATTATGTTGATTATTTTCTTGTGTTGAACCACCCTTAAAAAACAAGAATAAATACTACTTGACCACGACATACAATTATTTTAATATGCTGTTGGATTTTATTTGCAAGTATTTTATTGAGGATTTTTGCATCTATGTTAATTGGAGAGATTGGTCTCTAATCTTCTTTTTATATAACATCTTTATTTAGCAGTGGTGGTAGGGTGATGTTGGCATCATAAAATGTGTTGGGTAATTTTCCCTCCTCTTCAACTTTCCAAAGAGTTCAAACAGAATGGGTATTAATTCTTGAAATGCTTGGTATTTGTTATCTTTTTGATAGCAGAAACTGATTAGTAATCCTCATTTTTTTATAAACTTTAAATTTTTGTGTAATTTTATACTTACAGAAAAGTAACAAAGACATTATTGAGAGTTTTTTATATCCCTAACCAAGTTTCCACTGATGTTAACATCTTACATCACCATGAATACATTCATCAAAATTATGAAATGAACATTAATGCATTACTGTTGGCTAAACTCTGGAGTTTATTGATATATCGCTAGTTTTCCCACTATTGTCATATTCTTCAGTTATTGGATCCCATCTAGGACAGCACATTACATGTAGGACAGTTACATTTTGAATAACTTCAAACCATTAATCATTTAATCATAGTCATGAGGACATTGTATTGTCTATTGTTAAATTTTTTTTTTTATTTTTTAAAGAAACTTTAGATTACATAAATGTTACATCGAATATATAAGGGATTCCCATATACCCCACCTCCTCCCCATCTCCCTCCCACACTGTTCCCTATTAACAACATCTTTCATTAGCACGGTATATTTGTTACAAGTAATAAACATATATTGAAGTATTGTTACTCATCATGGACTGTAGTTTACATTGTTGTTTATACTTTGCAATGTACAATTTTATATGTTTTGGAGTTGGTTCCAAGATGGCGCTAGTGTAGGAGG
>JAKSZT010049814.1:0-12184 GCA_026826555.1 Tolypeutes matacus | reverse complement strand
GGGGATTGAACCCAAGGCTCTTACATGGAAAGCAGGTGCTCAACCACGGAGCTACACCCACTCGCCATCTTTTTTGGCCTGTAAACGTACGTCCTAATTATGCTGTCCTGAGAGGCAATCATTGCACACTTCTACCACAAAAGTAGGGGTTGGAGATCTAAGACAGCTGAGTCAGGAGTTTTTCTCACAGATAATCCTTATTTATGCCCTCAATTTCTTCCTCGATATTGCCCCTATATATCCCAATTAAAAAGAAATCCATCATCAATGTTTTTGTTATCTCTTATATGAGAGGAAAAGAAAGGGCTGAAGTGAGCATTTTAATGTAAAAATAATTAGGCTTAGTTACTTGCTACAATCTGTTTGTTTCAGCATAATCCTCTAAATACTATTTTATTTGCCCTGAACCATATTGATATACTACATAGTCATAACCATCAAAGATATTTCAGCCAGTTAATCATTCATTTTTGATGGCCTATGTCAGAAGAACAGCTTTCCGTGAAGTTTTTTTTGTTGTTGTTGTTGTTTTTTCCCGTTTTCAAGTTGGCTAAATTGACCTCTTATAGAAACAGACTCTCTTCTTCTCAGAATATATCTCTATCATTCCCCACTGGGATGTATTTAACTATTACAGAATGCCTCATTTTATATTTGTCAATTATAATTATATCATTCTTTCTACAAGCTATTTGCTAACACAGTTCCATGATCTAAGCCAGTCCTACAGGGTAGGGTTCTTGGGCAGCATTAAGGCAGGGAACTTCTTGCCAGGGCAGAGCAAATAGAGGAAAGCATTTGTACATAGCCCAGGGTGTTCTGTCACGGTTTAGAGGTAGGAACACTCACCCTCATCTGTGTGAAGGCTGATTTTACTCTGGCCATTTTTCTATCAAGTTGACTTTAGGAATTTCTCCTAAGGAAATAAAGATGTGCATGAAAAAATCTGTTTAAGGAAAGCATGGGACTGTATAACCAGTGAGTCCTGTGGTGGAAGATGGACCGTGGTTAACAGAACAAATATGAGGAGTTCTCTCAGGAACTATAACAAATATATAATACTAATACAGGGTGTTAATAATCGAGTGGATTAGTAAATACATGAAATGTAAGATATGGGCTATGGTTAGCAGGAATATTTTGACAATGCTCTTTGATAGTTTGTAACAAATGTTTCACAACTATGCAAGGTGTTGGTGATGGGGTGATGTATGGAAGTCCTGTATGATGTTACGCATATTTGTTTTAGGGTTCACAACTTTTACTATACACTTATTATTTGTGTTCACGTATGAATGATATACTTCAATAAAATTTTTAAATGACAAAAATCTGTACAAGGTTACAACAATGGAAGTTTAAAACAATATAAATATCCATACATAGGGGACTAATTAAATAAACTATGATACTTCACTATAAGAGAATATCATGTGGAAATAGCTCTATTGAAATGAATATATTGTTAAGTAAAAAAAAAAAAGATTACAAATCTCTGTATATAAGATAATTTTTTTAACTTTATATTTTATATGTATATATAATCAAAAAGGAGGTGATAGAATAAACATTAAGTTGCTAAAAATGGTTGTCTTGGAGTGGAGAAAATATTTAATTTCTTATAGTCATTTTTACTTATCTATTTATTCTGATTTGTCTAAGATGAGCCTGTATTGATTTTGTAATCAGGAGAGAAGGAGAACAATAAAAGTATTCTGGAAAAGATTCCGCAAAACACTAATAGATCTCGGTTTCCACATTCCCCATCTTAACCAAGAAGCAAAAGTAACTCCTTGCATATAAATTGTGGTGGGAGACTTGCTTCTCTCTGCTTCTCGAATTCTCTGCCCCTTTTTAAAGGTCTGTGGCCCTCTGTGGAAGTTCCCAAGAGAGGGCCTCGAGTTGGCCCCTGCGTTGCGCCATCCAATAGAGAATGCCCTTGCCCCCTGGGGTCTGCTCATGTGACGATTGGTGCCCACTGCTACTGCTGTGCCCCTCCTGGAAACAACTTTCCAATCTATAAATTCCCGCAGGGCCACCCCAACACACACCAGGAAATACTTCTTTCAGACGTACTGCCTACCCCTTTAGTTGAGAAACATGTCTGCTTGTAACACCGACTTCTATTACACTCTGACAATAACCAAATCTGTGGAAATCACTGGCTAAACAAAATTTAAAATGTGTGACTTTCTCTGACTCCTCTTGCCTAGCCAATGCTCTTAAAATGGAGATATGCTCTGCTATAAATAGAATTCACATTTGATACACACTGTGAGGCTTGATTTTATAAGCAGAAATAATAATCAGGCATATACTAAGGCCCTTCTTACATCTTTGAGTCATGATAACTTTCTGAGATAGGAAGTACTGTGCTTGCTTTAAACATGTTAAAATCCATGGAGTTTAAGTAATTTACCCCAGGTTATGCAACTAATTACTTAATTTTGACTATATTTTCAATAAGATAGGACTTCCAACCCTCAGCTCTTTACTACACTTTATTGCACAATAAGACTTAACATAGCACTTCTAAAAGGGGGGGGTGGGGTCATACACTTATCCATCTATATAAGCAGCAAGATTAATGATTACAGGCTTTTTCCAAAGAATAAGAGGAATGAAATTTGTAGGAGAAGTAATGAACAAATACAATAGAAGCCATGTTGTTAATGAAAGAGGAAGAAATATTTCTTCAAAAAAGCCTGAATATAATTTTGGCAAGGATGAGTAAAATATTACAAATTGTAGGCACAGATTAAATTTAAGGAATTGGGAAACAATTCCTCAGTCAGGGTATGCATCAGCTAGAGTGAAGTAGGGATCCAATTACTTATGAAAGATAGGCTCTTTTCTAGACTGTTGAAGTTTCAGCCTGGAACAAAACTAAGGATACAAGGAATCCACCATGGTACCTCCTTAGTGATCCCTGGGATTCCTTACATCAGCCAGCCTTTCTGTAATTATTTATACCCAAACCTAGAAACACAATCTGCCTCTAGCCACCTGTGGGGTCTTGCAGAAGGCAAGAAACTCAAGAAGTAAATGGAGGAGAATATCCTGATGGAGGAGGCCCTCCAGAGTTTACTTTATATCCTTTGATAAATTAGGATAACAGAATTTTGTGTCAAAAAGAAAAGGATATATAAATAACCATGGGATAGGTAGGTTGAAGTATAAATCTTGCCACTTAGGGCACAGGAAATCAAAATTTACCATTTCAAATATATTTACTTACAAATTTACTTACACAGGGGAAATCTTCACAATATATTAAGTTGGAGCAGGGAGGGTGTGAAGAAAAGTTACCAAACATATTTAGAGCATCATCCTATTTTGGTGGGGAAAAAAAAAAAAAATACACAGCCTGAGTGGGACAGCAACCACTTCTGCAAAATAAAAGTTCTGAAGGCAAAGAGTTGGACTAAAGAGCAGTAATTTCTTTCTTTCTCATGAGAAAGGGCACATGCCCAGGTTAATGGAAGCGGGCAAGTACGTGTGTCCAGTGTAAGAACAAAGATTATATAGTTCTCCTGATACAATGTCCCATTTCCCTCCCTCCGCAACCTTACCCATCTCCCATTGGCTGGGAGTTGTAGGCTTACAATCTTGGCTGCAAAACGAACCCAATCCTAAAGTGAAAAGTGTAGGGTAAGTTCTCAGTGTTTGATTTCATCCCCTTTACTGTTGTGGGTTTTGGAAGAAGTGACTTGAATAACAATGTGGGAGGGTTAGATAAGCAGGAACAGGGACTTCAGTTTGAGAAGAGGCCACCTTTTGTTCAATTTCTCTCACAGCCCTTAGAAAAGAGTGTAGTGTGATGATGTCACAGTGAGAGCAAAACTGCAGCACCAAGACCCACCCCCTCCTTCAGCACCTAGGCCCTCATTACCACAGCTGCTGTGCTGCCAGCTGAAGATCCTCCCCAGACTTGCCCTTGGCCTAAGGCAGCTGTTGTACCCAAAGTTAAGTCCCTCCCCCCTGCGGGCAGCCCACACCCAGGACTGGTTGATGAAGAGTACACAGAGCCAGCCATCTGGCCTCAATCGGCAACAGCTCCTAAGGGCCAGCCCAGCTCCAGAGTTCCACAAGGGCAAGGCGAGGCCTTTCCTGCTGCAGCTTCATGTTGCAACTCCTTCCGCCGCCAAATCCTGCTTCCTTCGCTCCTTCACAGTGATTGTTCCCAATTCTAGAGCACACAGTTCTCCACCTCAGAGTCTGTTTCACTGCAAACCCAACCTATAACAGTTCCAGGAGTGGTGTGAAAAAGCCGACTCTGAAATGTGATATGGGATCTGGATCACCGGCAGGTAAGCTGGCAATGAAAACCCCTCCAATGGTGGTAGAACACCAGCCTGAAGTAGGACAGTTAAAATTCTCACAGGTGGTGAACCGGGATGGGATATTAGGAGAAAGAAATGCATGCTGGATGCAATATCTCAGCCATCTGAAAGTTTGAGGGAAGAGGTAATTAAAAGGACTAGAGAGGATGGGGACTGCTTTCTCCGATTGGACGTGGCTTCCTCTGCGGCATCTCTGGGTCTACAGAAGGGCCGCGGCAGTAGATCTGCGGCGCTGCTCCAGGCAGTCAGTGGCTACAGCCCCAGGTCTGGCCGGGCCTTGCAGCAGGCCCGGGGCAAGGCGCATGGGAACGAGTAGCAGCTGAGCCACATCAAACGCAAACACAAGCACCGCTGGATCCCGCAGGCCCGCGTCCAGGACATCCTTCGTGGCAGGCACAAGGGCCGCAAGTCGCTGAGCCAATGAGGAGGGCAACCTGCAGGCAGGGCCTCAGTTAAAGCGTTTCCCAGTCCCAGGAACTTTTGTTAGGGGGTGGGAAGCAGGGACAGTTCGGACAGGAGTGCTCCCCAAAGTATAGGGCCGGCCCATGGGGAGGAGATTTGGGGTGGGACTGTAAGGGGGCCAGAAGTCTCTCTGCTTTTGAATTAGGACAAATTTCTAACATACACAACTTCTTTGATCAGTGAAGCACAGTGTGCCCGGTACAGCAGCCTGACCACCATCACCCGTGACCCATCCCCACCTCTCCTGTGTTATTTTGAAGTGGACCGTAGGCATTGGTTCATTTCTTCTGTAAATATGTGACAATGCATCTCTCCAAGATGACTTTAAACTGTGATCTCAAGACTTGTCAGACCTAAAAAAAAATTAGCAATAATTCCTTAATAACATTAAATGTCTAAGTCTAATAAATGTTAAGATTTAAAAAAAAAACAACAATAAAATCCAAAGTCTATTGCTGAATGCTAGTGATATATTGGAGGAGGGTAATGAAAGTAGGTATGATCACCAATTTAAGGCAAAGTATGAAAACCAGAGAGCCTCCTTGTTGACAAAGAAAGAGATCTTCATCACCTGTGTCCAAGGACAGAAAAAGCTAAGAATTGGGCACAGGAGTTAATTATAAGAACAGCAGAGCTCCAGAGAATGTTGAATTCAACAACCCAGACAAATCTGTGCCAAAGTCAGGGCCCTGGTTAGGAAGCTGTGGGGACCTGAGTCTTGGGATGAGGACATCTGGGTCTATTCACCCAAAAATCTTGAAATCCCAGATCCCCTGAACATCTGGACTTATAGAAATAGTCCAGTCCCTGTTAAAGGCTAACCATGGCCATCCCCACCGCCCTTGTTTCAGGCCTATGCAGACATTTCTGCCTTGTAAGACACCATCTGTTCCCATCTTCTCAACATATATTCCTCACCTCTCCTGTGGCCACCAGAATAAGAACTAAGGTCAAAGCACGACACAACCCAGCCAGAGAAGTGCTAGGCTACAAGAGAGGAAAAGAAGTATGTCCTGAAAAGAGCTGCAAGGCCCAGAAAAAAAAGATATCAGCAGAAGCCAGTGGAGTATGTATGGACTGGAGACTGAGGATTCTGGAATATGAGGAAAGAAGAGCAAAGCATAAAGCTAGATAGCTTAGTTTGCTAGGGCTGCTGTAACTAGCACAAACTGGGTGTCTTGAAACAACAGAAGTTCATTGTCTCACAGTTCTGGAGGCTAGAAGTCTGGATTGAGCTGTCAGAAGGGCCATGCTTCCTCTGAAGTCTCTAAGGGAAAGTCTGTTCCATGCCTTTCTCCTGGCTTCTGGTGCTTCCTTGCTTCCTTTCTTAGTATGCCTAGGCTTGTGGCAGCAAAACTCAATCTCTTCCTGTGTCATCACATGACTGTCTTGTTTGTGTCTTCTCTTCCCTTCTTGTAAGGACACAGTCATATCAAATTAAGGGCACATTCTCCTCCAGTGAGACCTAATGTTAACTTGCTTACTTCCATCTGTAAAGACCCTAATTCCAAACAAGGTAACATTCTGAGGTACTGGGGATAAGGTCTTCAACATTTCTTTTGGGGGGGACACAATTCAAGCCATAACACTGGATAAGGGAGATTTTATTAATATGGAAGCACTCTCCCATAATTAAAGGATTTACTACTCTGGCTAAGACCCCAGGAAATGGTGTTAACATGCTGCTAAAATGGCCCTTGGCACTTAAAAGAAATTGCTAGTTCATACTGAACGAAATAGAAATGTCAGAACTGTCATGGGAGATGGTGGAAGAAGGGATCAACAGGCTCATGCTAGAGCAGATAGATACTCTATGAAAGGTAAAACAAACAAACAAAAAAACCCCACCAGCCCACTATATGCTGCAGGAAGACTGGAAGTCATTGTGTTTACCAAAGTGGTAAAGAGTGCACTGGTGAAAGGGATACTAGTATTGTCAAACTCAGTGGTCACTATCCTCTGAAGGCTAGGGCTCAGGAGATGTTGTTAGAGAATTGAGCTCCTGAAGACAATGAGAGGACCTGAAGTAATGTAGATACCAGATGGCAGATATTAAGTGTCCTGGAAGAGAGGTGTGTATAATTATAATAATCGGGAAACGGATGTGGCTCAAGAGGTTTGGCGTCCGTCTACCATATGGAGAGACCGGGGTTCGATCCCCGGTACCTCCCGGTAAAAAAAAATAATAATAATAATAATAATAATGGCCAGCAAAGTCAAAGTGGCAACTAGGGCAGCCTGACCTAGAGTGACCTATGGAGATGGTTAAGGAAACATGGCATTCCTAGGGACAAGATAGATAGATAGCCAACAATGGGTTTTCCCAATCTCTAAAATCAAATCAAATTAGAACTGGATGTTCAGAAGGCTAGGGGAGCTGCCCTAAAAGTCACAATCCTTTTCCCAGTTTCCAGACGTGATGCAGTTTCTGTATCCAGAACCCATTGACTGGGAGGCATCAAGTGGGTAGAGGCCACAGTAGTGAGGACATCCCCTCACTACAAAGAATTATCTGGCCTAAATGTCATAGTGCCAGGGTTGAGAAACTTTTGCAAATTCCACCAAGTCTGAAGTTTGGGCTGAGAACCTGATATAGCATCATCCTTGGAGGACACCACTATAAGATGAAAGTGGTACTGCCAGGATTGAACATGATAGGGCCAGAAGGCACAAAGTAAGCTTCCCAAGCAGGTGGGCTGGAAACCCATATCACCTCTGTGACACTGGACTTTATGGGCACATTGGGGGGTGGGAGAGAGGTCCCTTATGACCTCTTGATCAGAGAGGAAAAAGGCCATGCTTGATTCATGAATGGATAGGCTCAGTATGGGAGTGTGAGCCACAAAGACAGGGTGGCCATAAAAGAAAAGAGCGAGGAATCCTCCTAATGGAAAGAGCTTCAGGAGGAATACCTAGTTATCTACCTGGAGTAGAGAGAAGTGGCCCAATGTAAGCATATACATAGACTTTGGGGAATTGGTCAATGGCTTGGCTGGTTACTCTGATAAGAGGAAAGACGATATTGAGGACAAGTGGGTCTAGGGAAGGGATATGGGGATGGACCGATGGTTAGGCACAACACACTGGATCTTTGAACCTCATCTTACCCATCAGGGTATATCTACCATGAAAAGATACCAAACAATCATAAAGATAGAATGGCTTGACCAGTGACAAACAGATGTGAACAGTGGTAATCCCTAAATAGTGGGATTATAGAAAGTTATTTTCTCCTTTTTGCTTATCTGCATTTTCTAATTTTCAACAATAAATATGTATTACTTCTGTAAGAAAAGCTACATATACATTCACATACATATGTGTATATAGAAGATTTCTTTGAGTCACTTAGTTCAGGGAGGAAAAGCCATTTTTATGTGACGTACAACAAACAACATAAAATAAGACCAAACCAATACAAATAGATTAAATCTATAAATGCATAAAATTTAGAATATTTAGACAAAAGGAAAAAAATTCTAGAAAAATATAATTTACCAAGACTGACTCAAGAAAAAGATTATAAAATGTGTATAGTATTGTTATAATTAAAGAAATTGTACTCTCCTAGAGTTGTTTTAAAACTCTTCCCATAAAGAAGACATCAGAGACAAATTTATAATGAGATTGTCAAATCTTTCAGAGAAAGATAATTATTAAGGAGGATATAGCCAGAGGGGATTCGTAGATACTGCTTTAAGGAATGTAAATTTATGTGCCACTTGAAAAGGTATTTTATATTATATTTCTCCAGTTTTTTTGTCTATTTTGAATTTTTTGTTTTTTTCCCCAAGCTTTATATGCATATGCTTTCAAACTATGGATCACTAGCCAAATCTAGCCTGCCACCTGTTTTAGCAAATAAGGTTTTGTTGCAACACAGCCACACTCATTTATGTGTTGTCTATGGGTGCTTTCACATTACAATGGCAGAGTTGAGTATTTACTCCTGAGTCTAAAGACACATGAAGCCTAACATATTTACTATCTGGCTCTTTAGAGAAAAAGCTTGCTGGCTCCTGGTTTAGAGTCAATTAGTTCTACATGGTTTAAGAAAAACAGCTTTCTCTAGCATTCCTTTCCTCAGGTTTCCTATCTCCAGAGATAACCAAGTTCCATTCTGTTAGCTATGTCATTTGCTAGTCATTCTGTATCTCTAAATAATATGCTTCACTCTCTAAGTGAATTTTCCCATTCTTTTTTCTTCCCCTTCCCAAACCATACAATGCAAATTTCTTTTCAATCCACCATCTCAGGATATTTATGTCATGATTTTATTAGATCAATACTCAGTGTTTACATTATTATGACTAAGTTAATTTGAAAACCATGAGATACTGTGTGTTTTAGACTGCTGTGCTGCCAAAATGCAATATACCAGAAATGGGTTGGCTTTTATAATGGGGATTTATTAGGTTGCAAGCTTACAGTTTTGAGGCAGAGAAAAAAGTCAAATCAAGGCACTATCAGGCTACTCTTTCTCCCCAAAGACTGGCTATTGGCGATTCCGGACTCCTCTCTTACATGGCAAGACACATGGTGGCAACTTCTCTTCCAGATTACATTGCTTTCAGCTTCTGGCTTCCTCTGGCCTTCTCTCTGCTCCTGTGACTTCCTCTCTGTGATTCTGTGTGTTCCTCTCTGTCTCTGTCTCTATATATTTATCCCATTTACAAAGGACTTCAGCAAGAGGATTAAGATCCACCATGGGTCACGCCCTACTGAAGCAACTCAGCCAAAGGAAGGTTCTACCTACAAGAGCTTCACACCTACATGAATGGACCTGGCCCCAAAGACATGATTTTCTGGGGTCCATAAAAGCTTCAAAACACCACATTATATGATCGTTTTTTTCCTTGCTATCTTTTAACTTCCCTACAGTTAATCATTTTCTTACTTTTATTTGCTTAGTTTTCAATATATTTATCATAATTCTGTCTTAAATTCTCTGCCGCTTTTTAAACTCCCCTCTCAATACATTCATTTACATCAGGTATTTTATTAATTTCCTCTTCTTGAATAAGTCTCTCCTACAGCCTTATGATGAGCTCTAATCTAAATTGGAGATTACCCTCTGTTTTAGTTTGCTAAAGGCTCCCAATGCAAAAATACCAGAGATGGATTAGCTTTTATAATGGGAATTTATTGGGGTAAAATCTTACATTTCTGAGGCTACGAAAATGTCCAAATCAAGACATAAGCAGAGATGTTCTGTCTCACCAAAGGTTGACTGCTGGCAATCCTGGACTCCTGCCACATGGCAAGGCAAAATGGCAGCTGGTCTGTGCTTTCTTCTCTAAGCTTACTTTCTCCCTGAGCTCAGCTGTGGGCAATCAGGCATATGGTTCATCTCTCCCGAGGCCTCATCTCTTCAGCTTTGGACTACTCCACAGAGTCCAGCCTTGGGCCTCCCTCTCTAACCCCTTGGGGTTTCTCCATCTTTCTGTGGCTGTAGGTGATTCTGGAGTCCTCTCTCACATGCAGGGTAAAATGACAGCTCTCTTTCTCTGAGTCACACCTCACCGAAGTACTCCAATCAAAGACCCCAACTGAATTCAATCCAATCAAGGGGTCCCACAGTCTAATAAAAGGCCTTTAACTCATGTGATCTAATCAAAATTGATCTAGTCAAAAGGTCCCTTAATTAAATCTAGCCAAAACGTCCCACCACATACAATATGTTTACAGGCACAGGAATGGGTTACTCTAAGAACATAGTTTTGGGGTCCACTAAGACTCAAACTAGGACACAGTCCATAGGTGTTACACAGTCTTTTATTGCAATATTCTCTAACCATTATATATGAACACCTTTCACTTCCTTCTTAAGTTGTATCTTTTATTCCCTATACCTCAAGACATTCTTTTTCTTTGTTTACTCTCTCGTACTACTTCTTAGAATGGATGCTTGTGAGATAAATTTTTAGAGACTTTTATGACTAAAAACCATCTATAACTTATCCTTGTACCCAATTGATAGTTTGGCTGAGTATAGAGTCTATTTTGGAAATAAATAAAATATTTCCTTCATGTTTTGAAGACAATGCTCCCTTATGATCTAGCTTCCATTGTTTCTGTTGAGAAATTCTAAGTCACTATGATTATGATGTGGATGTGAACTATTCCTTACCACACACACACACACACACACACACACACAAAGATTGTCCCCTCATCCCCAAAGAACATGTCTCTTTTCAATGAAATTACCCTTCAAAAAAGTCCTCTCAATTTCTATCATCTTTTACATCAATGTTGTGGGTGTTGGAGCTTAAATTCAATCCTTTTCCTTGAATTTAGGCTGTGTGCTCTAATACTTCATTTTGAAATGTAATTTGTATCTTCAGAATTTCCAATTCAAATTATTGTTATCCATCCATCCATTTATTGGGTTTGTATATGAAGGAGAATAAAGTTAATCTCCAAATGCTAATTATTAATCCATTTTAAGAGTTAGTTAAACTCTGTTTCTCCATCTCCTGTATTCCTGTAAAGCAGTAGTTAGGTCCAAAATCTTGATCAAATTCAGGTTTAAAATTTTTTGGCAATAATGTTTCATAGATGGTGCTATAAGCATTCTATTGTGTCGTAATGGGAGCAATGCAATGTCTGGCCATCCCTCTTTTATTAATGTTAAAATGGATCAATGGATTCAGATGAAATGGAAGTATTTACATTATAAAGGAACTATTAGGCAGTCTGCAATTACAAAGGAAATATTCACAAAGAAGACCCTGTGAACAGATTTCTATGTAAAATTAAATTTAATTAGTTTTAAATTAAAATTATGTTAGAAATGCTACACAAAACATATTATTTTACCAATTCCTCTTTCTGCTCACATTCCCCACCTATATAGAGTCATCTTTTGAGAGTTATTCTGAAACACCTCATTCTACAGTTTTTGATCAGTTTCGTAGTCATTTTAAGTAAAGAACCACTTTCAGAGGTTGATTGATAAACCTGGTCTTCTTCAAGAAAAATTAATAAAAAATAGTGAAAATGTCAGTTTCTTTGTAAAGAGTGTTTTTTTTTTTTAATTAATTAATTAATTAATTAATTTTATTATTATTATTTTTTTATTACCCTTTATGTGCCATGGAAGTAGGGAATCAGAGGATTCAACTAAACTTTGTATCAAAGAATACAGATATGCAAGTATCACAGATTTTTAGATTTTTTAAAAACTGATTTTCAAAGCTTTTTTTCCCCTTAATTTGACATATTAAAGGGATTAATTTAGTTGGTTAATATATGTTATCTATTTAGCTTAATTCATGTAGAGCCCCTAAGATATGGAGTGGCCAAAAAGAATTCTCTGAAATCACTCAAGTCACCTCTGGCCTATTTATGTAACCAGGTACAAATCAGCAAGTTTT
>JAKSZT010049808.1:0-16272 GCA_026826555.1 Tolypeutes matacus | reverse complement strand
GAAATACAAGAACTTAACAAACCAATCACAATTAAGGAGATTGAATCTGTCATCAAAAATCTCCCAGCAAAGAAAAGTCCAGGACCAGATGGCTTCACAGGTGAGTTCTACCTAGCATTTCTAAAAGAATTAACACCAATTCTGTTTAAACCCTTCCAAAAAATCGAAGAGGAGGGAAAATTACCCAACACATTTTATGAAGCCAACATCACCCTAATACCAAAGCCAGATAAAGATTCCACAAGAAAAGAAAATTACAGACCAATCTCTCTCATGAACATAGATGCAAAAATTCTCAACAAAATACTTGCAAATCGAATCCAACAGCATATCAAAAGACTTATACATCACGACCAAGTGGGATTTATTCCTGGTATGCAAGGCTGGTTCAACATAAGAAAATCAAGCAATGTAATACACCACATTAACAAATTGAAGGAAAAAAACCACATGATCATCTCAATAGATGCAGAAAAGGCATTCGACAAAATCCAGCATCCTTTTTTGATAAAAATACTTCAAAAGATAGGAATAAAAGGAAAATTCCTCAATATGATAAAAGGCATATATGAAAAACCCACAGTCAACATCATACTCAATGGGGAAAGGTTGAAAGCTTTCCCCCTAAGATCAGGAACAAGACAAGGATGCCCACTGTCACCATTGTTAGTCAACATTGTACTAGAAGTTCTAGCTAGGGCAATTAGACAAGACAAAAAAATTAAAGGCCTCCAAATAGGAAAAGAGGAAGTAAAACTCTCACTGTTTGCGGATGACATGATCCTGTATTTAGAAAATCCTGAAGTATCCACAACAAAGCTACTTGAACTAATAAATGAGTTCAGCAAAGTGGCAGGATATAAGATCAACACGCAAAAATCAGTAATGTTTTTGTACACTAGTACTGAACAATCTGAGGAGGAAATCAGGAGGAAAATTCCATTTTCAATAGCAACAAAAAGACTCAAATACCTAGGAGTTAATTTAACCAAGGAAGTACAGGACCTATATGCAGAAAACTACAAAACAATGCTAAAAGAAATTTAAAAAGACCTAAACAAATGGAAAGACATTCCGTGTTCATGGATTGGAAGAATAAATATCGTGGAGATGTCAATCTTGCCCAAACTGATTTATAGATTCAATGCAATACCAATCAAAATCCCAACAGCTTACTTTACAGAATTAGAGAAGGCAATTACCAAATTCATCTGGAAGGGTAAGTGCACCCGAATAGCCAAAAGTATTCTAAAAAAGAAGAGCAATGTGGGAGGAATTTCGCTGCCTGACCTTGAAACATATTACAAAGCTACAGTGGTCAAAACAGCATGGTACTGGCATAAAGATAGACATATCGATCAATGGAATAGAATTGAGAATCCAGAAATAAACCCTCACCTATACAGTCAACTGGTTTTTGACAAACCGACCAAGCCCACGCTGATGGGGAAAAACAGTCTCTTCAACAAATGGTGTTGGGAGAACTGGATATCTATAACCAAAAGAATGAAAGAGGATCCCTATCTCATCCCCTATACAAGGATCAACTCAAAATGGATCAAAGATCTAAATATAAAAGCCAGGACCATAAAACTACTAGAAGAAAATGTAGGGAAATATCTTCAAGACCTTGTAGTAGGTGGTGGTTTCTTGGACCTCACACCCAAAGCACGTGCAACAAAAGAGAAAAAGTAGATAAATGGGACCTCCTCAAAATTAAACACTTTTGCACCTCACAGGAATTTGTCAGAAGGGTGAAAAGGCAGCCAACTGAATGGGAAAAAATATTTGGAAATCACATATCTGATAAGGGTTTAATATCCAGGATATATAAAGAGATGTTACAACTCAACAATAAAAAGACAAATGACCCAACTAAAAAATGGGCCAAAGACTTGAATAGACATTTCTCCGAAGAAGAAATACAAATGGCAAAAAAACACATGAAGAAATGCTCAACATCACTCATGATTAGGGAAATGGAAATCAAAACTACAATAAGATATCATTTCACACCTATCAGAATGGCCACTATTAAAAAGACAGAGAACTACAAGTGTTGGAGAGGATGTGGAGAGATAGGAACACTTCTTCACTGTTGGTGGGAATGCAGGATGGTACAACCACTATGGAGGACTGTTTGGTAGTTCCTAAAGAAGTTGAATATAGACTTGCCATGTGACCCTGCAATACCAATACTGGGTATATACCCAGAAGAACTGAGAGCTGTGACACAAACAGACATCTGCACACCGATGTTCATAGCCACATTATTCACGATTGCCAAAAGTTGGAAACAACCCAGGTGTCCATCAACAGATGAATGGATAAACAAACTGTGGTCTATTCACACGATGGAATATTATGCAGCTGTAAGAGGAGGTGGAGTCATGAAGCATATGGCAACATGGATGAACCTGGAGGACATTATGTTGAGTGAAGCAAGCCAGACACAAAAGGACAAATACTGTATGAATGCATTACTATTAACCAAATATATTGTGTAAAATATTGTTTGATTCACAAAAAAAAAAAAACACAAAAAAACAAACAAAATAGAAAACAACAAAATTTACATGCATCCATTACATTTAATTGAGAAATGTATATATTTATTCATCTGTGTTTACTTTTTAGTTTTTAATTGCTTATGTTTTCAATTATTAAATGTACAAAATAAAGTTAAAAAAAAAATAACATGAGTTGGCAAGAATGTGAAGAAATTGGGACCTGTGTACATTTCCGTTGGGGATATAAAATGGTGCAGCCACTGTAGAAAAAGTTTGGCGAAACTGTTAAAAAAATGTTAACGTAGAATTACCATATGACCTGGAAGTTCCATTCTTAGGTACATACCCCAAAGAATTGAAAGAAGGGACTAAAAGATATTTGAACATCAATGTTCACAGTAGTATTACTCACAATAGCCAAAAGGTGGAAACAACTCAAATGTCCATCAACAGATGAATGGATAAACAAAATGTGGTGTATACATACATTGGAATATTATTCAGCCATAAATAAAAAGGGATGATGTTCTGACCCATGTTATAGCATGGATGAACCTTGAAAACATTATGCTAAGTGAAACAAGCCAGATCCAAAAAGATAAATATTGAATGATTCCACTTACATGAAATATCTAGAACAGGCAAATTCCTAGAGATAGAAAGCAGATTGGAGGTTACCAGGGTTTGGGAGGAGGGGGGAATGGGGTGTTATTGCTTAATGGGCACACAGTTTCTGTTTTGGATTATGAAAAAGTTTTAGTAATGGAAGGTGATGATGGTAGCACACAACATTGTGAAAGTAATTAATGTCACTGAATTGTACACTTAAAAATAGTTAAAATGGAAAATTTTATATGCTATGTATGTTACAATAAACAGAACAAAACAAAAAACCTGGTTTCTAGTGAGCCCTTTGGCCTCTGTCTGAAACAGATGATGCCACTAACAGAATGAGCATTCAGGAAACAATGCAGGAAGTGGATGTGGCTCAAGTGATTGATCTCCCGCCTACCACATGGGAAGTCCCAGGTTTGGTTCCCAGCACCTCTTGGAGAAGATGAGCAAGACAGCGAGCTGGCATAACAGGCAGGCACAGCAAGCTGACACAACAAGATGGTGCAACAGGGAGACACAAAGAGGAAAGACAATGAGGGAAAGCGGAGAGCTGAGGTGGCTCAAGCAATTGAGCACCTCTCTCCCACATGGGAGGTCCCAGGTTCAGTTCCCAGTGCTAAAGAGAAGACAAGCAGACACAGAGAGCACACAGCGAATGGACATAGAGAGCAGACAGCGAGCACAAACAACAAGGGGGAGGGGAATGAGTAAATAAAATAAATCTTTTTTAAAAAAAAGAAAATAAAACAATGGAGGAACCAGATGAATTGAATTGATTCAACTACTGGGTAGTAGCTGATCATGTTTGGGTTCTAGAGCATGCATAGCACTTAGGGGAATGACCCTTTCTTTAATTAAAGGGCAGCTGTGGAGCCTGACATATGCGAAGGCCTGGGTTCCTAACTCAGCTGAGCAGCAAAGCTTCTGGTGAGTGCCCTCACCTCACTGGGTCTGTTCTGTCCTCTATAAAACAATGATGACAATGGGACCTACTTCTCAGAGCTGCAAAGGGGGTCAGAGGAGTATGTAAGAGCCCAGTACACTGCCCAGGCCAAATAAGGATTCAACCTATGTTTGCAGTCAAATTAAGAGATGGAGTGGCCCAGAGAAGAAGCTTGTTGGAGAGCATAGCATAAAATGTAAATTCAAACGCAGACTCAGAAGGCCTTCCAGGATGGGCAGAATGGCTTCATCTGCCCTGTTATTTCTAGTCAGCATGCTGACTTGTAACAAAAGGTGGTAAACAAATAAAAGGTGATAGGGAGACAGGGTGGCATAAAGAATTGGACTTTGCACCTCAGGCAGGCTGGCTATAGGACTGCCTACCTGTAACATCCTCAGTTGGGCAAGTTATAGTTCCTGAACTTCATTTCCTCATTTTAGAAATGGGGGAAACAACATACTTACTAGAGTTGTGAGAATTAAATGAGTTAATGAAAAGTGCCCAACACATGGTAGAATTTCAATAATACTAAGTCTTCCCAGAGCCTTTTTATTTTTTTAAAGATTTGCCTATACGTGCTGAATTAGAGCTGGAAAAGAGTTTCTAGCCAATACATGTGAAATACTTCACACATGGGATAACTCATAAAGAAGATACTTGACGGTGAGTTTGCAGGGCCCAGAGCTTGGAGTTTTCCAAGTTTTCCAGCCCCCAGGCCACCGCATTGCACCATCTCTGGGAGGCCTGTGTTGTTCTACTTCCCTGAAACACAAGGGAGATCTGAGCTATCCCCTGAGATATCCCTGTCAAGGGAAATAGGTGGAGAAACCTAACCCTGCTGGAATTTTGTCAGCTCCCCAGCAGGCCCTGCGTCAATTAATTTAATGGACTCTTTTGTGCGGTCCCAGCCAGGGAGCAAGAGAGATATTTGCTTTTTCCTCTCACTACCTGGGTTTCACAAATGCATATCCTCATATTGACTTTGAGGCCCTCAGTGTCAGGAAATCTATGCTTGCCCATCCCGTTGCCATAACAACAAGGTCCTGAAGGGTGCCAGATACACAATGTCCTGCCTTGTACCTGAAGAGCCAGGGAAAAAAATGTGACCACTTAGATCTTATATTCTTTCCAAAAAAAAAAAAAAACAAAAAAAACAAAAAAACTGTAATTAACATAGTTTAAAAACAAAAAAAAATTATTTTTTTAAAATCACAGAAAATTATTTGAAAACTGCTGAGGCAAAGACTTGCTTTTAAAATGCCTACCCACCTTGGGCTTTTGCTTCGTTTCTCAGCCCTGACACTCTCTCTCATTACCTTCAGGTCTGGCAATACTTACACAGCTGGTAGAAAGGATGTCTAGAAACCTGACACCCCCACCCACACCTGTACCAAGTGTCCAGGTTCAGTGGCAATACCCTGTGTTTTTATTTTATCAGGCGGAGGTGGACAGGAGAAATTCCTAACAAAATGATCACTTGCTTTTCCATTTCTAATCTGTTTTCATCCTTTAATCCCCCTTCAAAGAGCCTAGAAACAAGGAAACAAGAAATGGACACATATTTTAAAGGAGTTGCCCAAGACAGGACAGAGAGGAAAGAAATTTTCTTCAAAAAGTATGTTTGATGTGAATATTCTCGCTGACCTGATTATTGTAATCATCAGGGTAGGCTAAACATTTGCTATATTAGAAACCATGCACGTGTCCCCAGACCTAGTTTTTCTCCCTAGGTCTGGTTTTTAGAATGCTGGTGCTAAACCAAGCCTGATTTATTATATGACTATCCTGTATGGGAAACTACTGTAACTCTAGGTATCTTTGGTCAACCTTAAGAGATACAGCAGGGGGACAGATGTGGCTCAAATGGTTGGGCGTCCACCTCCCATATGGAGGGGCCTGGGTTCAATCCCTGGGACCTCCTGGTAAAAAGAAAAATATAGAAGGTGCACAGGCTGCCAGGCCCCACTGAGCCACACAGCAAGATGATGACATAACAGGAGAGTGACACAAGGGAGAGCAAAGATGAGACACAGCGGAAAACCAGGAACTGAGGTGGTGCAGGCGGTAGGATGCCTCTCTCCCACATCAGAGATTCTGAGGAAAGAATCCCGATGAAGACAGGAGGATAAGGATAAAAGAGAGGGCAGGAAACAGACACAGAGAATTGCCCAGCAAATGGACACAAAAACACCAAAAACTCGGGGGGGGAGGGGGGAATGGAAGAAAGTAAATAAATAAATATTTAAAAAAAAAAAAAAAAAGGTGTGTTTGAAGGTGTTAGAGAGTTAGTTATGCCCACACAACCCTGGCCACAGACAGCCTCCACACAGCCATGCTTTAATCCCAGCAACATCACAGAAAACAAACATTTGCACATTAGTCTGGAATTATCTTTAGGAGTCTGGCGTTAAGTCCTAAGTTCCTCCTACTCACCATAACCAGCCTTCCTTCTTTCCTTCCTTCCCTGAAAACTTTTCAGTTGCCTTTGCAATATGCTGTGGGGAAACCAAAGACAGGAGTTCACAGTCCCCATGAAATTTAGTTATGGGGACAAGACATTTCGACATTTAACAGAGAACAAAGATGAGAGGATGCTGACCAAATAGTGCCCTGGTTCCTATTTAAGAATAAAGGGGAAATTATCATGAGATCATTCATCACAAAAACAAAGATATTTTGAAATGGTGCTCATTGGATTGCTCTGGAAAGAAAAGAGGAGGGTCAATTGGCAGAAAGGTGGCATTTCTAATAGGGAAGGCAACGAGGAGTAAATGATCTGAGAATTAGAACTGAAGGAGGAGGATTGCATCAAAACTGTCCTGAAGTGGAGCCTGTATTGAGGGGCTCTTGTGGGGCGGAGGGACTCGTAGCCCAGGGCCTGCAAAGGCATTTTCCACTTTTCATAGTCTTAAGTCTATGATTGTGTGCTGGGTCAGGAATACAGCTGTATCGGGCCTTTTTACCACATATGTGTTATATCTTTCATATGTCCAGTGGGATCATTCCCTTTGCATGTGCCCTTCCCTCTGCCTGGAACACATTTCCTCTGAATCACTTCTATCCAGTAGAATTTTCTGGGATTATGGAAATGTTAGAACCTGTGCTGTATATTATAGTAGCCACGAGCCACTTGTAGATAATTGTGCACCTGAAATTAGAGCAGTAGTAGGTTTTCAGAAAAAATCATGCAGAAAATAGTCCCCATGTACCCCCTCAAACACTCAGTTTTCTCTAAACATTTTGCATTAGTGTGGTATCCTTCTTACAACTGATGAAAGAATATAATTATTCTATTAACTACAGTCCATAGTTTACATTAGGGTTCCCTGTTTATGTTGTACATTCCTATGGGTTTTTTGTTTGTTTGTTTGTTTGTTTGTTTAAAAATGTTATTCTAGTAACACATATACAACCTAAAATCTGCCCCCCTCTTTAAAACAATTTATTGAAGTATATCATTTACACATGAACATACATAAACTGTAAGTGTTCAGTAAACATCGTGAGCCCACAAAACAAACATGCATAACATCATACAGGGTGCCCACACATCTACTCACCCCCACCCCGCAAACACCCTGCATTGTTGTGAAACATTTGTTAACAAATCATGAAAGAGCATTGTCAAAGTATTACTACCAACTATAGTCCGTATCTTCCTCCCCTATAAATTTTTTAAGGATTTATTTACTTTTACCCATTATTCCTACCCCCACCCCCCACCCCCATTTTTGCTGTTTCTGTGTCCATTCACTGGGCAACTCTCTGTATCGGTTTCCTGCCCTCTTTTCTCATCCTTCACCTGTCTTCACTGGGATTCAATCCTTGGACTCTCCAATGTGGGAGACATCCTACCGCCTGTGCCACCTTAGTTCCAGGTTTTTCGGTGTGTCTCATTTTGGTTCTCCCTTGTGTCACTCTCCTGTTACATCATCATCTTGCTGCGTGGCTCGCGGGGCCAGGCAGCGCACCTGCATGCAGGGCCTGCTGGCCCATGCCACTTCTATATTTTTCTTTTTTTAAATTTTTACTGGTAGGTCCTGAGGATCGGACCCAGGTCCCTCTGTATGGGAGACGGATGCCCAACCACTCGAGCCACATCTGTCCCCCTGCTATATCTCTTAAGGTTGACCAAAGATACCCAAAGTTAGTCTTTTCCCATACAGGATGGTCATATAAATCAGGCTTAGTTTATCACCAGCCTTCTAAAAACCAGACCTAGGGAGAAAAACTAGGTCTGGGGACACATGCATGGTTTCTAATATAGCAAATGTTTAGCCTACCCTGATTATCACAAAATCAGGTCAGCGAGAATATTCACAAATTTTCCCTTTTAATAACCACATTCAAATACATAATTTAGTGGTGTTAATTATATTCACAATATTGTGCTATCATACCACCAAAACTTTTCCATCACTCCAAACAGGAAGTTTGTACCAAATAAGTAATAACTCCCCATTCCCTATCCCTAGTAACCTGTAGTCTATTTTTTTGAGTCTATGAATTTGGGTATTCTAATTATATCAGTGAGATCATAAAATATTTATCCTTTTGTGTCTTGCTTATTTTGCCAAACATGTCTTTTTTTTTTTTTTTTTTTTTTTTTTTTTTTAATGGATTGTATCCATCCTTCCCTGCTTTCTTTTTTTTTTTTAATTTAAAGTTTTATTTTATATGTTCTAGATAGTAAACCCTTACTGGATATGTGGTTTCCAAAATTTTTATGAAATTCTGTAGGTTGTCTTTTACTTTCATGAAGCCTTTGATGCACAAAATGTTTTAGTTTTGATGAAGTCCCATTTATCTGGTTTTTCTTTTGTTACTCATGCTTTTGTTGTAAATTTTAAGAAACAATTGCATAACACAAAATTTTGATAATGCTTCCTTATGTTTTCTTCTAATAATTTCTTCTTATAATTTTGGTTCTTATTGTTAGGTCATTGATCCATTTGGAGTTAATTTTTGTATATGGTACGAGGTAGAAGTCTACCTCTATTCATTGCATATGGCTATCCCAGCACCATTTGTTGCACTTGTTGAAGAGACTATTCTTTCCCCATTGAGGGGACTAGGCCCCTTGTCAAAAATCAATTGCCCATAGATGTGAGGGTTTACTTCTGAACTCCTAATTCAATTCCATTTGTCTATATGTCTGTCCTTGTGCCAATACCATGCTGTGTTGATTACTGTAGCTTTGAAATAAATTTTGCATCTACTTTCATAACAGATATTGGTCTGTAGTTTTCTTTTCTTGTGGTATCTTTATCTCCCTTTGGTAATAGGGTGATGTTGGCCTTATAGAATGAGTTAGGAAGTGTTCCCTCCTCAATTTTTTGTAAGCATTTGAATGCAGGATTCATGTTAATTCTTCTTTTAATGTCGGTAAAATTCAACAGTGAAGCAATTTGGTCTTGGGCTTTTCTTGGTTAGGAGGCTTTAGATTACTGATTCAATCTCTTTACTTGTTATTGGGTCTGTTGAAATCTATTTCTTCTTGAATCAGTGTAGGTACTCTGTGTGATTTTAGGAATTTTTCCATTTCATCTAGATTATCTAATTTGTTGGCAGACAGTTATTCATAGTATCCTCTTTTTTTTTTTTTTAATTTAATTTAATTTAATTTTATTATTATTTTTTTTTATTATGGGTAAAAATCAAAATTCTCACAATACATACAAACATTTGCAAAATGATATATAAATATATATGCATATACGTGTATTTGCTTACAAAAATGTTATTTATATATATATATATATATACATTTATTTTAAGAGGTGCTTAGATTACCTATCATAGTATCCTCTTGTAATCCTTTGTATTTCTGTAGGCTTGGCGGTAATGTTCCCTCTTTCATTTCTGATTTCAGTTATTTGCATTCTCTTGCTTTTTATTTTTTCAGTCTACCTAAAGATTTGTAGATTTTATTGATCTTTTCAAAGAACCAACTATTGGTTTAATTTATTCTATCGTGTTTTTTTTTTTTTTAATTCTGTTTCATTTATCTGCACTTTAATTTTGTAATTTCGTTCCTTCTGCTCACTTTCAGTTTAGTTTACTCTTCTTTTTCTAGATCCTCTAGCTGTGAAGATAGGAGTCTGATTTGAGATTTTTCTTTTTTTACTGTAAGCATTTAGAGCTCTAAATTTCCCTCTCAGCACTTCTTTGCAACATTTCATAATTTTGATAGGTTATGTTTTCATTTTCATTCACCTTGAGATATTTCATAACATCCATTATAATTTCTTCTTTGCCCCATTGGTTGTTTGAGTGTGTTGTTTAATTTCCACATATTTGTGAACCATCTAGTTCTCCCTCTGTTACTAATTTCTAGTTTCATTCCATTATATGATACATTGTATAATTTCAATATATTTGAATTTACTGAGACTTATTTTCTGACCTAATATGTGATCTATTATGGAGACTGATCCATGTGCACTAAAGAAGAATGTGTATTCTGCTGCTGTTGAGTGAAATGTTCTGTATATGTCTGTTAGATCTAGTTGGATTAGAATATCATTCAAGCCATCTATTTCCTTACTGTTCTTCTGTCTAGATGTTCTATCCATTATTGAAAGTTGTATATTGAAGTGTCTTACTATTAATGTAGAACTGTCTCTTTCTCTCTTTAAATCTGTGAATATTGCTTCATATATTTTGGGGGTTCTGTCATTAGATGCATACATATTCATAATTATGTCATCTTGTTGAATTGACCTCTTTGTCAATATATAGTTACCTTATTTTTCCCCTCCTAACAGTTTTTAACTTAAAGTCTATTTTATCTGACAGTGACATAACTGTCCCAGCTCTCTTTGTTTACTCTTTGCATGGTATATATATTTTTTGCATCCTTTCAGTTTCAACCTACTTGTGTCTGAATTTAAGGTGTATCTTGTTGTATTAGTCAGCCAAAGGGGTGCTAATGTGAAATACCAAAAATGGGTTGGTCTTTATAAAGGGTATTTATTTGGGGTATAAGTCCACAGATACCAGGCCATAAAGCATTAAGTTTCTTCTCTCACCACAGTCCATTGCCATGTGTTAGAGCAAGACAGCTGCCGGCATTTGCCAGGGTTCAGGCTTCTGGGGTTCCTCTCTTCCCGGGGCTGCGTTTCTTTCTGGGCTTAGCTCCTGTTTCCTCCACGAGGTCAGCTGCAGACGATCAGGCGAACGGCTTGCTTCTCTTCTGGGACCTTCTTTCCAACATCAAAACTGCTTCTCAAAAGACTGCTTCAACTGTCCTTTGCCTTGCCTTTTATATTCAATTCCCCACCCACCAAGGGGTGGGGCTCAACGCCCTAATACTAACCTAATCATGCCCAGATTAACAGATCAGTTTACAAGCATGATTCAATTATATTTTTGGAATTCATAATTACATCAAATTCCCCAACGGTTACACTTGTAAACAGCATATAGTTGGGTCATGCCTTTTTATCCATTCTGCCAATCTCTGCCTTTTTGCTAGAGAGTTTAATACATTTACAATTAAAGTAACTATTGATAATGTAGGACTTTCTTCTGCCATTTTATTCTTTGGTGGTTGTGACCTTTTTTGTCCCATAATTCTTCCATTAATGCCTACTTTCATATTTATTTGTGAGGTTGGTTTTTTTTTTTTTTTGTATGTACCTTTTTGAATCCCCTCTCATTTCCTTATGAATATATTTTTCAGATATTTTATGCTTACTATGGGGCTTAAATTTAACATCCTAAATCTATAGCAATCACATTTGATATGATACCAACTTAACTTCAATAAAATACACATACATTGTTCCTATATCTTTCCATCCCCTCACCTTTTAGTTGTGCTATTACAAATTGTATTTTTATACATTTTATCTCCAAAACCATAGCTCTATTATTGCTTTTTTTTAAGGAGGTGCTAGAGATTGAACCCAGGACATTTTACACAGGAAGCAGGTGCTCAACCACTGAGCTTCATCCACTTCCTAATGAGAGTTGGTTTTTTCATTTGTTTGTTTTGTTCTTAGGAGGTACCAGGGATCAAACCCAGGACCTTGTACATGGGAAGCAGGCTCTCAACCACTTGAGCTACACCCACTCCCCTATCATTGCTTTTTAATCAGTTGAATTTTAAAACCTGTAAGAAGTAAAAAGTGGAATTACATACCAAAAAATACAATACAACATTACTGGCAATTATAATTACCCATATGGTTGTCTTTTTTGGAGTCTTTTATCTCTTTATGCCACTTCAATTCACTATATAGTGTCCTTTCCTTTCAGTCTGATACTACTAGTACCCATACTGCTTTAAAAATTAACATAGTTTGCAACAACATTCATTATACCTGCTATTTCTTTTTTTTTTTTTTTTAGATTTATTTTGTACATTTAATAATTGAAAACATAAGCAATAAAAAACTAAAAAGTAAACACAGATGAATAAATATATACATTTCTCAATTAAATGTAATGGTGTTTCAAATTAAACTGCAGCTCTTTTACTAAGCAAGTGGATAAAGCACACCCTTTATGTTTTTCCTTCTTGAAATTATTTTTCAGATACATATATCCTTCCACAGCAATCTGACACTACTTGCCATTTCATCTTGTAAACGTGAATTCTACTTTGAGTACTCCAGGTTTATGCTTAAATGACAGTGCCTTGATAAGTGAAAAAAAGAATTGCGCTACACTTTTCCTCCTATACCTGAAAACATAATGGGCATACATATATTAAATATATTCTTACGAATGTCCAGATCATGTTTACCAGCTGGAATTCTTTTACTTAATGTGTAGGTATTTTGCATTGTGATTCTTAAACAAGACATTAACATGAGTAGAACGTTGTTATTTATGACAAGTTTGAGATCCATTAAAATTAATTGTATGTTTGTCTTTTTGATGATTATGTAAGCTTCATATTTTCTTTGGTCATCTAGATATCTTAGCTCTTGAAGTACAGCTTTAATGCTATATGAATTTTGCCACTTTGCTCCATGCATCCACCATTCCACTGGGATTATTTATTCCATTCATATTAATTTTTGTTATAAATCTAAATGATAGAGGGGTTTCTGGGTATTTAGGTCCACATTCTACTTTCAGGCTATATATTCTGTTTTTGTAATTTGTTCTTGGTGGCCCAATAATCTACCTGTCCACCTCATAAGTGTCATATCTTCATCATCTTCAAAACCCCAGCTAACCACCATTGCCTACTTTTTTTTGTCCTTCTTCAAGTTCTTCCAACAAGGGAAAATTATGAGGAATTTTAACTTCTGTGGAGACCGCCATCTTCTCCTGTAGCCCAAGGCAGCCCTACTAACTTTTCAAAGCTGAGTTTTCTTGGTTCATTACTCACCCAGTTACTGCAACCCTTTAACTGTTTTCTCATGTTTGAGGAAGATGGCTCTGTGGGGGAAAGGTACCCTGAAGTGTCTGATGTCACACTCTTGGTCAACTGGAAGTTCTAAATTTTCATTTAAATTAATTTAAATTTAAATAGATACATGTAGCTAGTGGTCACAATTTTCTCATGGCTGTCTCCTTTGCAATGTTCAGATCTCAGCTCAATCACTTTCTCAGAGAAGCTGCTCCTCAGGAATATCATCTGTGGCAGACAGAAGAATGGCCCTCCAAAGATGTCCATGTCTTAATCCTTGGGACCTATGAATATGTTACATTATATGGCAAAAGGATATTAGGGTTACAGTTGGAATTAAGTTGTTAATCAGCTGACCTTGAGAGGGGAAGGATTATCTGGGCCCAGTCTAAATATATGGGTCCTTAAAAAAAGAAGAAGTGGGAAGTGAAGTAGTATGGGTTAGATAAATGAGATGAAAGAAGGAAGAGATGAGAATTGAAGCTTGAGAGGCACTTGACCCATCAGACTCTTGGCTTCAAAGATGACAGAAGATATTCACAAGGCAAAAAATGTGGGTGGAGAAGCAGATGTGGTTCAAGCAATTGGGCTCCCATCTACCATTCCTGGGGCCTCCTGGTGAAGGCAAGCTGGCTTGCACCCATGGAGAGCTGACAGCCCGTGCCCACGGAGAGCTAGCACAGCAAGATGACGCAACAAAGGGAGACAAGCAGACACAGAAAAATGAGCAGCAAATGGACAGAGAGCAGACAGCGAGCACAAGCAGCAAGGGGGGCGGGGAATAAATAAAATAAATCCTTAAAAAAAAAAAAAAAAGAAATGTGGTGGCCTCTAGAAGCTGGGAACTGCACTTAGCTGACAGCAGAAGAAAACAGGAATCTCAGTCCTACAACTGCAAGGAAATGAATTCTGCCAACAAGTTGAATAGGCAGGAAACAGATTCTCCCTTAGAACCTCCAGAAAGGAACCCAGCCTGCTACACCTTGATCCTAGCCTAGTAAGAACCATTTTGGACTTCTGATGTACAGAGTTGTAAGATAGTAAGTTTGTGTTGTTTAAGCCACTAAGTTTGTGGTAATTTGTCTTGGTAGCAATAGGAAATGGATGCGGCCCTTTGACCAACCTGTGCCTTCCTCTGGCTATGTGCCTTAAGGGAAGAGGGGTCCAAGGAGCCAAGGAGTAGTGCCCACCTGGAGCTGGAAACCCTCGCTGTAACCGTTGGGGAATTTGGTGTAATTATGAATTCCAAAAATATAATTGGATCATGCTTGTAAACTGGTCTGTTAATCTGGGCATGATTGGGTTAGGATTAGGGCGTTGAGCCCCACCTCTTGGTGGGTGGGGAATTGAATATTAAAGGCAAGGCAAAGGACAGTTGAGGTAGTCTTTTGCGAAGCAGTTTTGATGTTGGAAAGAAGGCCCCAGGGGAAGAGAAGCAAGCCGTTTGCCTGTTCATCTGCAGCTGACCTCGTGGAGGAAACAGGAGCTAAGCCCGGAGAGAAACGCAGCCCCAGGAAGAGAGGAACCCCAGAAGCCTGAACCCTGGCAAATGCCGGCAGCTGTCTTGCTCTAACACATGGCAATGGACTGTGGTGAGAGAAGAAACTTAATGCTTTATGGCCTGGTATCTGTGGACTTATACCCCAAATAAATACCCTTTATAAAGACCAACCCATTTTTGGTATTTCACATTAGCACCCCTTTGGCTGACTAATACACCCGCCTAGACCACATTCCAGCTACCTGGGACCCTTGAATCCTTCCCTGCTCAACAATCCCTGTCCTCCAAAGGATGCACAGAGCCTCAGGAGGACACACCCTTAGGCCTGAGGGATAACCAGAGGGCTTCTGTTTAGAAGGGGGGAGGCAGGTGCTGGAACACTGAGCTTCAGTGTCCACATAGGTGCATGTGAGGCCCCTTGACGTGGGGGACAGAGCTGGTTTGGGAGGGGTGGGAAGCAAAGAAGGTCAGAATGAAGCTAAGAACCAGCTGGCTCTCTCTGTGATGTCATTCCTGTGTGGCACTCTGGAAAGTCTGTGAGTTTTAAATCCTGGGCTTCCATGTCTGTAGGAGGGTATATTTGTCAAGGTAGGAGAACAGAACATATTTTTTAATAGTTTGTTAGTTTTATTCATAATTTTAAATATTTAGATCTAAGATTTGGAGATTCCATGTGCCCTCTTAGTGTGGCCCCCACAAGTGTTAGGGGTCGGCCCCCGTAATAGTGCCCGTAGTCCCACCCGTAGTAGCACTCTCCCCCTCAAGCCAGACTCCCCCATCACCTTGCTTTATTTACCTCAAAACTCTTACTGACGGGGGTGGATGTGGCTCAAATGGTTGGGCGTCTGTCTCCCATATGAAGGGACCTGGGTTCGATCCTGGTAAAAATAAAGAAAAATGTAGAAGGCGCTCGGGCCGCCAGGTCCCATGTGCAGATATGATGTCAGGCCCCACATGCGCGGATGTGCCACCAAGCCCCAAGAGTGGGTGAGCCCCCCAGGCTCCACAAGTGGGTGTGCTGTCAGGTGCCGCCAAGCCATGCAGCAAGATGATGATGTAAACAAGAGAGTGACACAAGGGAGAGTCAAGATGAGACATGCTGAAAGACCAGGAACTAAGGTGGCACAGGTGGTAGGATGCCTCTCTCCCACATCAGAAGTTCCCAGGATCGAATCCTGGTGAGGACAGGAGGAGAAGGATGAGAAGAGAGGGCAGGAAACAGACACAGAGAATTGCCCAGCGAATGGACACAAAAACAGCAAAAATGGGGGGGAGCATAAAAAATGGATAAAAATAAATAAATAAATAAATAAATAAATAAATAAATAAATAAATA
>JAKSZT010049807.1:12992-30253 GCA_026826555.1 Tolypeutes matacus | reverse complement strand
GATGACATGATCCTGTATTTAGAAAATCCTGAAGTATCCACAACAAAGCTACTTGAACTAATAAATGAGTTCAGCAAAGTGGCAGGATATAAGATCAGCATGCAAAAATCAGTAATGTTTTTGTACACTAGTACTGAACAATCTGAAGAGGAAATCAGGAGGAAAATTCCATTTTCAACAGCAACAAAAAGACTCAAGTACCTAGGAGTTAATTTAACCAAAGAAGTACAGGACCTATATGCAGAAAACTACAAAACAATGCTAAAAGAAATTTAAAAAGACCTAAACAAATGGAAAGACATTCCGTGTTCATGGATTGGAAGAATAAATATCGTGAAGATGTCAATCTTGCCCAAACTGATTTATAGATTCAATGCAATACCAATCAAAATCCCAACAGCTTACTTTACAGAATTAGAGAAGGCAATTACCAAATTCATCTGGAAGGGTAAGTGCACCCGAATAGCCAAAAGCATTCTAAAAAAGAAGAGCAATGTGGGAGGAATTTCACTGCCTGACCTTGAAACGTATTACAAAGCTACAGTGGTCAAAACAGCATGGTACTGGCATAAAGACAGACATATCGATCAGTGCAATAGAATTGAGAATCCAGAAATAAACCTTCACCTATACAGTCAACTGGTTTTTGACAAACCTACGAAGCCCATGCTGATGGGAAAAAACAGTCTCTTCAACAAATGGTTTTGGGAGAACTGGATATCTATAACTAAAAGAATGAAAAAAGACCCCTATCTCACCCCCTATACAAGAATCAACTCAAAATGGATCAAAGATCTAAATATAAAAGCCAGGACCATAAAACTACTAGAAGAAAATGTAGGAAAACATCTTCAAGACCTTGTAGTAGGTGGTTGTTTCTTGGACCTCACACCCAAAGCATGTGCAACAAAAGAAAAAGTAAATAAATGGGACCTCCTCAAAATTAAAACACTTTTGCACCTCACAGGACTTTGTCAGAAGGGTGAAAAGGCAGCCAACTGAATGGGAAAAAATATTTGGAAATCACATATCTGATAAGGGTTTAATATCCAGGATATATAAAAAGATGTTACAACTCAACAATAAAAAGACAAATGACCCAATTAAAAAATGGGCCAAAGACTCGAATTGACATTTCTCCGAAGAAATTTTCCACAATAAAAGGTAAAGATAATTAATTTAAAAAAGAATTAAAGTCAGCTCTAAATTCAAATGCAATTAATATTATAGAAATCAAAAGAGTAATAAGGATAAACTTGAGAAATATATCCAGGAAGCAGAAGAAAAAGACATAACATTTAATATTACGTAGGGGATGGATATGGAAAAAAATCGATTATTTCATAGCTTGATGTAATTTCTATAACTAAAGAAGAGGGTTCAACAAATGTAAAATATGAAATAATTAAAGAAATAACTAATGAAAGTGTTCTAGAAGACCTAATCTTGTAGATTGCATTTACGTGTTTAGACCAGTGGTCACAAAAGTGGAATGTTTAAAATGACCACTGATGTTCATGTAGAAAGTATTAGTACTAAAATTCATCTTTATTTATCTCTAAATATCTTAAAAAATATTAACTTTTAATATATTTAAGATAAGAAATAGAAGTGACTCCTGTGCAGAATGGCAGAATGTTTTTAGAGCAAGTATCTGTAGAATTAAAAAAACCAAATTGTATTAACTTTAAAATATTTTAAAATCTTTAATGTATAGAAAAGAATATATGCAGCATTTATTGGATGAAGCATGATAATAAAATGAACCCAGTAGTGGTATTGCAGGGTCACATGGCAAGCCTATATTCAACTTCTTTAGGAACTGCCAAACAGTCCTCCATAGTGGTTGTACCATCCTGCATTCCCACCAACAGTGAAGAAGTGTTCCTATCTCTCCACATCCTCTCCAACACTTGTAGTTCTCTGTCTTTTTAATAGTGGCCATTCTGATAGGTGTGAAATGATATCTCATTGTAGTTTTGATTTGCATTTCCCTAATCATGAGTGATGTTGAGCATTTCTTCATGTGTTTTTTTGCCATTTGTCACTAGGGGGACTAAACAACATTTTGAGTTGGCAGAAGAATCAGTGAACTTGAAGATAGGTCAATTGCAATTATCCAGTCTGCAGAACAGAAAGAAAAAGGAATGAAGTAAAATGAAAACATCTTTAGAGACCTCAAGGACCCCAAAAAGTATACCAACATATACAAACTGGGAGTCCCAAAAGGAAAAGAGAGAGAGAAAGGGGCAAAAAGAATGCCTGAGGACACAATGGCCAAAGCTTCTTGAATTTGATTTAAAACATTGATGTTCATATCCAAGAAGTTAAACAAGTAGCAGGATAAACTCAAAGAGATTTACACCCAGACATATCATAGTCAAACTGGACAAAGACAAAGAGATGATCTTCAAAGCAGCAAGAGAAAAAGCTGCTTTCATCATGTACAAAGGGTCTGCAATAAGATTAACAGCTAACTTATAAGAAACAAAGGAGGTCAGAAAGTAGGGAGAGAATACATTCAAAGTGTCAACCAAGAATTATATATTGAACAAACCTATTCTACAAATATGAAACACACACACACACACACATATACAAATGAAAGACAAATCAAGAATTCCCAGATAAACAAAAAACTGAGAGAATTCATCACTAGCATACCAGTCCTACAATAAATTCTGAAATGAAAGGATATTACAAAGTAGCCACACAAAAAATTTATATGGGGAAATGAAGAGCACAGATAAGTGATAATTACATTGGTAAATATATATAAAAAAGATGAGTATTTGTTTGTAACTCTTTTCTACTATTAATGGATTTAAAGGCAACTATATAAAGGAATAGTTGTGATTTATATGGTAGTTACAGCACAAGGGAGGAGGAGGCAAGGGTGCTTTATCTAAGCAAAGCTTTTATATACTATTAGAATTAAGACAGTATTTCTCTGAACTAGATTGCTTTAAGACATTAATTGTAACCCCAAGGGCAACCATTAAGAATAACTAAAAAAATGCATAGGAAAAGAAACAACAAAGAAATTAATATAATAGACTAGAATATATTTAATACAAAAGAAAGCAGTAATGGAAGAAGAGAGGAACAAAAAAAGACATGAAACATATAGAAAAAAGTAACAATGGCAGACATAAAACCTACTTCCTCAGTAATTACATTAAACGTAATTACATTAAAGCACTCAACCAAAAGGCAAAGATTGGGAGAATGGGGAAAACACAGATCAACTCTATGCTATGTACAATATACTCAATTTAGATTCAAAGCCACAAATAGGTTGAAAGTAAAGGACAGAATAAAATATATCAGGCAGACAGAAACCAAAAGAGAACAGGAGGAGCTAATTAACATCAGAAAAATAGACTTTAAGACAAAATTTTTTACTAGAGATGACAAAGATCATTCTATATTAAAATGTTCAATAGAACAGGAAGACATAACAATAATAAACATATCTGCATCTAACAAAAGAATATCAATTCTCCATTCCTAACCCCCACCCTCATCCCTAGTAACCTGTGTTCTGGTTTCTGACTCCATATGGGTTTGCTTATTCTAATCATTTCATATCAGTGAGATCGTACAATCTCTATCCTTTTGTGCCTGCTTTATTTCACTCAATATGAGGTCTTCAAGGTTCATCCATATTATTGCATGTATCAGAACTTCTTTTTTTTTTTTTAATATATAAATAATATTTGATTGTATGTATATACTACATTGTGTTTATCCATTCATCTATTGATGGACACTTGGGTTGCCTCAATTTTTAGGAGATAGTGAAGAATGCTACTATGAATATTGTTGGTGTGCAAATATATGTTTAGTTTCTGCTTTCAGTTTTTTTGGGTATATACCTAGATGTGAGATGGCAGGGTTCTATGGTAATTCTATACTTAACTTTCTGAGAAACTGCAAAACTATATTCCATAGTGGCTATTTTCCCAGCAACAATGAACAAGTATTCATACTTTACATTTCTTCACAACCTCTTCAACACTTGTTATTTTCCATTTTCTTAATAGAAGCCATTATAGTGGGTGTGAAATGGTACCTTGATGGGTTTTGATTTGCATTTCTCGAATGCCTAATAATACTGAACATCTTTTCAAGTGCTTTTTGGTTATTTGTATATCTTCTCTGGAGAACTATCTACTCAAGACATTTGCCCATTTATTAATTGGGTTGTCTGCTTTTTAGTTGTTGAGTTGTAGGAGGTGACAGAGGGATTCCTTGTCTTATACTTGATCTTAGAGGGAATTTACTGAGACATGTTTTGAGATCTAACATATTCCTGGAGATGGTTCCAGGTATACTCAAGAAGAATGTGTATTCTGCTGCTATTGGGTGAAGTGTTCTACGAATGTGTGGTACTTCTAGTTGAATTAAAGTATCATTCAAGTCTTCTATTTGCTTATTGATCTTTTGTCTATATGTTCAATCCACAATTGAAAGTGGTGTATTAAAGTCTCCTACTATTAATGTAGAATTGTTTGCTTCTCCATCCAAATCTTTCAATATTTGCTTCATTTTGGGGCTCTGCTCTTAGGTGCATATATATTTATAATTGTTATGTCTCTTGATAAATTGACCCTTTATCAATACAAAATAACCTTCTTGGTCCCTCATAACAATTTTTGGCTTAAAGTCTATTTTATGTGATATCAATATAGCTACTTGAAGCTCTCTTTTAGCAATTACTTCCATGGTATATATTTTTTTCTATTCTTTCACTTTCACCCTACTTATGTCTTTGAATTTAAGGTGTATCTCATGTAAACAACATATAGTTGTGCCATGCATTTTTTAAAAAATTCCCATTCAGCCAATCTCTGCCTTTTAACTGAAGAGTTTAATCTATTTAAATTTAAAGTTACTATTGATAATGCAGGACTTTCTTTTGCCATTTTGATTTTATATTTTAGACCCTCAATCTTCTGATAATGCCTTCTTTCATATTTATTTTTTGTATGTGCCATATTGAGTCCTTTCTCAATTCTTTCTGGATATACTTTTCATATATTTTCTTTGTGGTCACCATGTAGAAAAATTTAACAACCTAAATATATAACAATCATTTTTTATTTGATACCAACTTAACCTCAATAGCTTACATACACATTTTTCCTATACCCTTCCGCTCCAACCTTTATTTTTTTGTACTTGTTAACAATTATAAATCTCATACATTGCATGTCCAAAAGCACCGATTTTTCATTTTTTTACATTTGCATTTTAGTGCTTGTATGAAGAAGTGGAGTTACGTACGAAAAAAAGTACAATATAATAGCAGTGGAAATTATAATTATGCATATGGTTACCTCTACAGAAGTCTTTATTTCTTTATGCCACTTTGATCCACTGTCTAGTGTCCTTTCCTTTCAGTCTGAAGAACTCCCTTTAGTATTGCTTCTAGGGCAGATCTAGTGGTAATGAACTTTCTCAGCTTTTGCTTATCAGGGAATGTCCTGATTTCCCAATTTTTTTGAGAAAGTCTCACCAGATTAAAGAGTTATTGATTGGCAACTTTTTTTTCTCAGCACTTTTAGTATTTCATCCCACTGCCTTCTTGCCTCCATGGTTTCTGAGGAGAAACTAGCACTTAATCTAATTGGGAGTCCATTGTACGTAACACATTGCTTTTCTCTTACAGCTTTCAAAAAAATCTTCTTGCCTTTTGTAGTTGACAGTTTGACTATGTGTCTGGGTATACTTCTCTTCAAGTTTATACTCTTTGTTTGCTCAGCTTCTTTGATGGGCATATTCATGTCTTCTGCTAAGCTTGGGAAGTTTCCTGTCATTATTTCTTTGAATATTCCTTCTTCCCCCTTTTTCTCCTTCTGGGGTGCCCATGATGCATCTATTAGTACTCCTGATGGTGTTCCACAGGTCTCTTAGACTATTTTTGCTTTTTCTATTTCTATTTTTTTCTTTCTGTTCCTCAGCCTGATTCATTTCAATTGTCTTGTCTTGGAGTTCACTAATTATTTCTTCTGCCATCTCTAATCTGCTGTTGAAACCCTCCTGGGAGTTTTTTTCACTTCATTTATTGTGGTCTTCAATTCCAGTAGTTCTGTTTGGTTCCTTTTTTAAAAAATTACTATTATTTTTATTTTACCGGGAGGTTCCGGGGATCAAACCCCGGTCCCTCCATATGGTAGACAGATGCCAAACCTCTTGAGCCACATCTGTTTCCCTTCTGTTTATCGAGATTCTCATGTTGTTCATTCTTTTTTCCCCTTATATCCTTTAGTTTTTTCTTTGTATCTTCCTTCATCTCCTTGAGCATAAGGCTTTAAAATAAAAAAAAAAAAAAAGTCTTTGCCTAAATGTCTACAATCTTGTCTTCTTCATTGATGTGTGCTGGATTTTTATCTTCTTCCTTTGGATGGGCCATCATTAGCTGTTTCATTTGCTGCACACTGAACATTTTTTCATGGGCTTGAGCTTGCTATTGATCTTAGGAGATCCCATCTTTATAGGAATTCAAATGCCCCCTTCCCTTTTCCCTGTCTCAGGTGCTCCACCCTAGCACTTAAAGCAGCTAAGCCTTTGCTCCAGGCTGCCTGATTCAGTCGTTTCTTAAATCGCTTTTGCTGTACCAAGTAGCTTTTGCCTGGAGAGCAAATTCTAGAAGGGGGGAGAAGAGTTTCCTACGTCAGTCTTTCCCAGCCAAAAGGTGGCCAAGAACCCACAAAGGGAGTACTGGCAGGATCCACACTGCCCTGGGGAGGGATCCCAAGTGTACTAGGAGTTTCTCTTAAGGCTCTTTGAAGCTGCATTTTCTTGATCCAACACTTGTCCCATATATACAGCCCTTTAGCTGTTTTCTGTAGTTTTCAGGAAGGGTACTGTATTAGTCGGCCAAAAGGGTGCTGATGCAAAGTACCAGAAATCGGTTGACTTTTATAAAGGGCATTTATTTGGGGTAGAAGCTTACAGTTACCAAGCCCTAAAAAGTCCAACTCAAGATACCATAAGAGGTACTTTCCCACTCAAAGTCTGTTGCCATGTGTTGACACAAGATGGCAGGTGCTGTCTGCAAGGGTTCAGCCTTCCTCTTTCCGCTTAAGGCTCCATGGTTCCAGCCTCTTCTGATCTCAGCTGTAGGATGGCATAGGACTTGTCTCTCTTCCTCTGGAGCTCATTTCTTTCTGGGCTCAGCTGCTTTGTTCCCTTCACAAAGTCAGCTGTAACCTATCAGGCTCATCTCTCTTCCAGGGGCCACAGGATTTGCTATTTATCTTTTCTGTGCATCTACTTCCATGTGAGCCTGTTTTATCAGTCCACCAAGGGAGCGGGGAAGCAACACTGACTCATACTCTAATGACGTGGTTGAAACAAAGCCCTAATCTTAACATAAATTAATCAGACTTCTCAGTTGAATCTAATACAATCACAGAGTTATCATGCCCAGAGGAACAGACCAGTTTACAAACATAATCTCACTTTTGGAATTCATAAATAATCTCAAACTGCCACAGGTACTATCTTTTTTTTAAAAATAAAATTTTATTGAAGAATATCATTCACACATGAACATAATAAACAATAAATGTATAGTAAAAATTTGTGAATGTACAAAACAAACATGTATATCATCTTATATCTCCCCACTACCAATACCTTGCATTGTGAAATATTTGTTACAAACTATGAAAAAGTATCGTCAAAATAGTACTACTAACTATAGGCCATATCTTACATTTGGTGTATTTTTTCCTGCAACCCACCCAATTATTAACACCCTATATTAGCATTATATACTTATCATTCAGGAGAAAACGTTCTCATTTTTGTCCTATTATCCACAGTCCATCATCCACCACTGGATTCCCTGTGATATACAGTCCCATGCTTTGTAGGATGGGTATTATCTTTAAGACTACTCTGCTACTTTTGCCCAAGGTGGGTTGGAACAAAGGTTACCCTAAGAAATAGGCCCCCAATGATCTGAAGTAGTTGATTAAAATCAGTGATTAAAGATGATCAGACTGCACACCCCAGATACTGGGGAACTAGGTTTTTATGTCCCACCCTGGCATGAGCAAGCTGTAGCAGGGGCCAGGGCTGACTTTACTGCTGCCTGCCATGAAGCTGAGCCACTACATGGAGCAATAAATTCACAGTGATAAATTCACTGGCTTTTACTGCAACTTATCATCCTCTTCCTCCCTTTCTTCCCTGGAAGAAGTGTTCTACTTAACTCTAGTTAATTAACTCTGGTTAATTCACAGTTCCTGACTGTTTAATAGTTGTTCTAATGAAAGGATTGATTGCCAGAGCATCCTACTCCATTACCTTCCCACAATGCCCTGTGGATTTTTAATATATGCCTTTTTCATGTTGAGGAAGTTTCCTATTATTCCTACTTTTCTGAGTGATTTTATCACAGGGGGTACTGGATTTTTTTCAAATGCCTTTTCTGTATCAACTGAAATGATGATGTGGTGTTTTTCCTTTGTTCTATTAATGTGGTGTCCTATATTAATTGGTTTTCTTATGCTGCATTCCTGGGATACCCTTGCATTCCTGGGATAAATTTCTCTTGATCATGGTATATATTTGTTTTAATGTGTTGTTGTAATTAGTTTGCTAGTATTTTGTTAAGGAATTTTATAACTACTGATGTAAAATTCCTCAACAACTACTGATGCTACTGGAAATAGAACTGTTTTCTTTATTTTGTTTTGGATTGTTCATTACTAGTGTATGGATACACAAATGATTTTTGAATCTTGATGCTGAATCATGAAGTCCTGCTGAAATTTTTAAATCATTCTAAGTTTTTTAGTGAATTCCTTAGGATTTTCTGTGTATAAAATCTCATCATATGCAAAGAGTTTTTGCTTGATGTATTTTGTGGTTCTGTTGTTAGTTGCATATGTGTTATATCTTCTTGATGAACTGACCCTTTTATCATTATATGTCCCTCTTTTTTAGTAACTAAATTTTTTGTTTTAACATACATTTTGCCTAATAGTTATAGCTTCTCTAGCTTTCTTATGGTTGCTGCTTGCACAATGTATTTTTTCCAGCTTTTACTTTTAGTCTGTTTTTATCTTACAATCTAAAGTGTGCCTCCTGTAGACAGCATATGGTTGGAACTTATTTTTTTAATCCACTGTGGCAATCTCTACCTTTTGACTGGATGTTTAATCCATTCACATGTAATACTTTGCTTATATAGCTGGACTTATATCTGTCACTTTTTTCTACATGTCTCATTTCTTCCTTGTTCCTCTAGTCCTTCTTTACTGCTTTCTCTTGCATTGAATATTTTCCAGTATAACACTAACTCCTTTAATGATTTGTTTTATGATATTTAATGATAGTTTTATTATTTTCTTGGTGGTTGCTCTAGGGCTTACCATATACATCTTTACTTATTAGAATCTACTTAAATTCACTTAGCCATAGAAATGTTGCTCCTATATAGCTCTAATTCTCCCCTCCTTTGTGCTGCTATTGTTATACTGTTATACATGTTATATCTATTTATGTTACAAATCCAATAACTTATCATAATTATTACTTCTTATAATTTTGTGTCTATTAAAGAAGCTGAGAGAAGAAAAGAGCAAATGCATATTAATAGAATTTTCTCCACCACCCCCCCGTGTTATTGTCAAATATATTACACTTTAAAATGGCAGAAACCTCAAAATATAATTATATACATACATTTCATACAATTACTTTTTGAATCAGTGAAACAGAGAATATGCATTTATACTGCCTTTTATAATTATAAAATTACTGGTGTTTTCTTTTTTTTTTTTTTTTTTAATAAATATGAATGACTCTCTGGGGTCACTTGCTTTCAGCCTGAAGAATTACAAGTAATTCTTTAGTATTACTTGTAAGGTTGATCTACTAGCAAAGAATTCTCTCAGTTTTTGTTTATCAAGGAATGTCTATTTTGCCTTCATTTTTGAAGGCTATTTTGCTGCATATAAGATTCTTGGTTTACAAATTTTTTTCTTTCAGAACTTTGAAAATATCTTCCTACTGCCTTCTAGTCACCACTCTTTCTAATATCAAGTCAGCTGTTAATCTATTGGAGTTCTCTATTACAAAAGATGTTTTTCTATTGTTGCTTCCAAATTTTTCTCTTTCAACATTTTTATCATGATGTGTCTGTGTGCATATCTCCTTGTATTTATTTTACTTGGAATTTGTTGAGCTTCTTGGATATATAGATTAATGTTTTTCATCAAATTTGGGAAGATTGGAATATTTTTGGAATATTTTTTCTGCTCTGTTTTAGTTTGCCAAAGGGCTGCCAACGCAAAGTACCAGAAATGGGTTGGCTTTTATAAAGGGGATTTATTTGGGATAAAAGCTTATAGTTCCAAGGCTGAGAAAAGTCCAAATCAAGGCACAAAGTCAGCTACTGTTGATTCTGTTGTCCAGGCATGTGGCAAAGCAAGATGGCCACCAATCTTTGCCGAAGTCTCAGCCTTCTATTCCAGGCTCACCTTCTCCTCTTGAGCTGCTCTGTGGGCCCAGCCTCTTGGGGACTTTGTACTTAAGCAATCTTCTAGTCCTCTCTCATAGCAGGATCAAATATGGTGGCTTCCTTTTCCTGTGTCTGTTTGTCTCTGTATCCATTTTTATCAGACCCAGGAAGAGGGCAGAGACTCAACCTGAGTCATGGCTCACTGACATAATTCAGTCAAAATGGTCTTACATCCACAGGAATGAATTAGTTCTCTTTATGAGATTCACAAAAGAATTTCAAACTGCCACATTTCATCATTTTCTGTGCTTTTAATACCTCCATTACATGTATGTTGGTATGCATAATGATGTATTATATTTCTCCAAGACTTTATTCATTTTCTTCATTTATTCCCTTTCTGTTCTTCAGATTGCATAATCTCTATAAATCTATCTTCAATTTTGCTGATTCTTTCTTCTGCCAGTTCAAATATATTGCTAAGTCCCAAGAGTGGATTTTTCTAGTTTATTATACCTTTCAAGTACATAATTTACACTTGGTTCTTTTTTATAACTTCTATGTCTTTATTGCTATTCTCTATTTGATAAGAATAGTTATCATACCTTTCTTTACTTCTTTAAGCATGATTTACTTTACTTCTTTGAACACATTTATAATGCCTGCTTTCATGTCTTTGTTATATTAAAAACCTGGGCCATTTAACAGTTTCTGTTGCTGTGGCAGTTTGATATAGTTATGAATTCCAAAAACAGATACTGCATTATGCTTGTGAACTGGTCTGTTCCTCTGGGCATGATTAAGTTATGATTAGGGCTTTGATTGGGCCACATCAGTAGACGTTGAGTCCTACTCAGAGACAAAACTACATGGCGGAGCAGAGGAGTTAGTTGGAGTTTTGATGTTGGAATTCTGATGCTGTGTTTCAATGCTGGAACCCGGGGAAGTAAGCACACAGAAGAGCTTGGTCATGATGAAGGAGAGAAGTCCCCAGGAAAAGAGACAAGCCATTTGCCTGACAGTTCACAGCTAGCCTTGTGGAGAGAAGCAAAGCTTAGAGAGCCTCATATGCTACAGCTGACCTTCTGGAAGAAACAGGAGCTGAGCCCGGAGAGAAATGGAGCCCCAGGAAGAGAGCAACCCAAGAAGCCTGAACCCTGGCAAACGTCAGCAGCTGTCTTGCTCCAACACGTGGCAACAGACTTTGGTGAGGGAAGAAACTTATGCTTTACCACCTGGTAATTGTAAGCTTCTACCCCAAATAAATAACCTTTATAAAGACCAACCGATTTCTGGTATTTTGCATCAGCACCCCTTTGGCTGACTAATACAGTTGCCTGCTTTTTTCCTCCAGTTTATAGGTCACATTCTCCTGTGTCTTTGCATGTCTCATAATTTTTTGTTGAAAACCAGGTATTTTAGGTAATATGCTCTAGAAAATATGGATACCAATCCCCCTTCCATTTTTAAGGAAGCACCAGGGATTGAACCCATACAATTGACCTCATACATGGAAAGCAGGTGTTCAACCACTGAGCTACGCCTGCTCCCCCTGCTGTAGCTTCTTTTTGTTGTTTGCTTGTTTGTTTAGCACTTTGGCTGGACTATTTTAATGAAGAACACTTCCCCTGCAGTGATTGAAACTTGGATGCACAAAATATTGTTAAACAATATTTGATAAAAACAAAAAGGAAAAGAAAGAAATGAGGGAAATTATCAAAAAAAAAAAAAAAAAGACAAATCTCTAAGATATCTTAATTTAAATATCAAGTTGTTTCATATTTCAGTCTGTATTTTTCCCATGACTCAACCCACATCAATGTACATATTACTTGAATATGATTATCAATTCTTCCCCATGCTCTTCAATTGTGATTTATAAACAGGGAATTTTCTAAATCTTACCTCAAGCAGAGCTGCTGCAGGATCACCCTGTAGACTTTTCCCCAGTTTGTCAACCTCATCTAATAGGAACACTGGATTGTTAACTCCAACAGTCTTCAAGCCATTGATTATACGACCAGGCATACTGCCAACATAGGTGCGCCTACAGAAAGCAAGCAGAAAATTTATGATGATGAGATATCAGGATGCAAAAGCAATGCTGTTTAGAAATCAAAACTCAGGATTGGGAAAATGCAACTTACCTATCCCTATAATATAGCAAAGATGTACTATATATATTTAAAAGGCACTTTGATGTATTAAAAAAGCTTACCAGGTTCAATTCTTACCTTATTTTCTATTTATTCTGGCTACACGATGTGTATGATTCTGAAAGAACTGTATCTCACTCAATGTGGAAAAACATTACATTTATGTAATATAGGTATGGTTCTTACTTTTCAAGACCCCCAAATAGTCAAAGTACCCTATGTATTTGATCCCTATGGTTTTCATGATTTTTTCAGTGTCCCTCTTGCCACAAACACAACCATTATCTTTATATAATGAAATGGCTGTCCCAGGGCTGGTTAAAACAACATCATCATGAAGGAGAAGGAGATTAGAATCGGGTCAAAGGGTCACATGAAATGTAGACAAAAAATATATAATGAAAATCCTAAACTCTTATTTTCAGAGACAATAATCTATTATCATTTATACTAAGAGGATTTGGGGTCAACAGTATTTATATCAAAATTCCAGGGAGCAAATGTAGCTCAAGTGGTTGAGCACCTGCTTCCCATGCACAAGGTCCTGGGTTCAATCCCCAGTACCAAAAAAAAAAAAAAAAAAGCCCATTAATTCTGATCTTTCAAATAAAACCATGTTCACCCCACATGCACTAATTGGTATAATCAAGTTCAGCCAGAAATTTTGTTGAGTATTAAAACGTTAGAGTGCTCGCTTCGGCAGCACATATACTAAAATTGGAACGATACAGAGAAGATTAGCATGGCCCCTGCGCAAGGATGACATGCAAATTCGTGAAGCGTTCCATATTTAAAAACAAAACAAAACAAAACAAAACAAAACAAAAAAAACGTTAGAGAGGTTACTTTATGATATTTGAACATCTATACATAATTATAATAGATGTAGAATGTGGCATGAAATAAACTTTATTTTAGGCAGCAATTTACAAATTTTAAGTACAGTCTTCTACTTAAGTCACAGTCAAAGCAAATGGTGTTTCTGAAAAAGCATAAAAGTCAGATTGCCTAAAAGAAATTGATCAATGTATAAAGGGAACAGCAGAAGTTATCTCATGACCTGCACTAAGCTGTTTCACAGACCAGACCTTAATTCTGCCACATGATTAGTATAAAGTAGGACAGAATAGAGTGACCTTTGAAAAGACAAGAAAGCCTTCAAAATATCAAGGGAATGGCTTTCAGCCACAGAAGGTGACCAAGGCACTGGAACCAGATAAGTAAACATTGTCAATAAGGAATTAATACATTCATGATTTCAAGATCAGATCAGGACAAGACCCAAAATTAATAAGGTCTTTAATAAAATGATTTCTCTAGAGAACTTACAGATTTGCCGCTACTCTGTGATCTTTAAGAGGAGGGAAGGGAAATTTTTTAAAAATCTCAAAGCCCATGAGTCATTACTGCATTAATTACTTTTTGAAAAGACCTCAAAAAACAGGTACTAAAACTTCTAGACCTAAAGTCACTGGAGAGCAAATAACATTCTAGGAAGGTGCCCCTTCTATTGAAGTAGAAACCTAGATACTAATTACTGTTCACAAACAATTCCTCCTAAACTTTCCTTTGCTTTCCAGAGTCTTTAGAATAAGGTCCGGAATCCTTTGTTTGGAATTCAAGATTCTTCGCAATCTGGTCTCTGCCAACCTTTCTAATTTGCAGTCATTATTTTTTCGCTTCGGTCCAAATCAAGACCCTATTACACCCTGTGGGCTTTTTTTTTTTAACCTTTGTTAATAAGCTGCCTTCCTGCCCTTAATACTTTCCCTGCCTCCATAAACTCTACCTTTAAGACTCAGCTCCTCTAACAAACTTTCCCTGACCACTTCTCACAAAATGATCTTCCAATAATGCAATGCCTAAGGCATGCAACTCATCTGATGGATGCTTACACACATCACTTCAATCTCTGCCTCTACCATCACATGGTATATTCTTCCTGTGTGTCTGTCTCTCTGTATGTCTTCTCTTCTAAGGACACTAGTCATATTGGATTAAGGCCCCACCCAACTCCAGTATGACCTCATTTTACCTTAATCAATTATATTTGTAATGACCTTTTTTTTTTTTTTGGTAAGGTCACATTCTGATGCACTGGTGGCAGTGCTGGTGGCAGGCAGGGCAAGAGCTTCAATATACCTTTTTTAGGGAACAAAATTCAACTCACAGCAGGTAACAAGAGGATACAACCTCCTCTAAAGAGCAGGTGAGCACTTTGATAGCAGAGGGTGGGTCTTAATACATAGTAGCTCTGGATACACAGCTGCAAAATTGTTCCCCAAACAGAAGCTTCTCCTATGTATTTAAGGACACCAGATCAACCATGCCACACAAAGCATCTATCCTTTCCTACTGTTAAGGTAACACAAATCTCTGAATACTACTTTAGGCAAGTTACTTGACTGATGTCTCAGTTTCCTCATCTGTGAAATGGAGATAACAATAGTTCCAACCTCATGGATTCCATGAGCATTATGAGAGAACAGAGGTTAAATACACATAAGCTTTCAAAAGATGTTAATTGTTATTAGTAACAGCTACTTAAAGTCCACTTCTGGCTTTCTGAAAAAAAGCACAAAAGCAGAAATCAGTATACTTGAATCAGTATACCTCATGGAGCAGCTCTTATAAGAGTGTGCACCATGCACACTCAAAAATGAATGCCCTTAGTGCTCTTCAATCACCCAAATATATACCAGTAGTCAAAGCAAAAAGATAACCATTTTACTTCGGGGGGGGGGGCGGAGAGCACAGAGACCACTGAAAATGTCTATAATGTGATTTTACATTAAAGCACAGAGGAGCCACATTAACCAATACCTGAATGCTATCTTTTTTTTTTTGACATTTGATTCTAAACAAGGTGGTGGGTTTGACCTAATGACCAGTGATCTGGGCCATCTGGAATGTGTATTTCTTTCTAGAATCAAAGGAAATGAAAACTATTGATCTAGATCTTAACTAGTTATTAAATGGAAAAAGTTAACATTTTTTTCCAGTTATTATAAGAGAAGAAATTTAGATTTATCAGAGACCACTCCAGAAATGTAGGATGCTATGTCTTTTATATGCTGTATTTGTTTGAGGATAATTTTCTATTTAGTATAGTCTTTTGCCAAAAAGTATGGTAGCATACAATTCACTGACTAAAGATATATAATATACTTTAAATAAATATGTAAAATTTGAAAGATTATGAAAAAAAATGCAGCAAAACACAAATTAAAATGTTCTCTTTCAACATTTACAAACAAAAACATTTCTTAGGAAATCAGCATACCATAATATCTTCTTGGGAAACTACTTGGGTGATAATAAAAATAGCACTCATTTACAATCTACAATTTCCTTAAAGACAAGATACCAGTCTTTTCTATGTCCTTCTTCCTCATGATACAGCAGCTAAAGAGCAATGTAGCTTGACACAGGAAAATATGAAAACACTGTATGACTTCAATAACATCATTCAGCCTGAATACACGATTACCTAGAAATTTCTCCTAAAATTGAAGTAAACATGCTGATTTAAAAATATATGAATTTGGGGGAGGATTGTGGGAAGATGGTAGAGTAGGAAGCTCCAGTAATCAGTCCCTACAACAAATATCTATTGAACTAGCAGGAACTGTCTAATCAACTACCTTGAAACTCTGAAGTCTAATGGAACACTGTGCAAAATCGAGGGAAAAGCTGGACAATGAGGCTGGTAAATTATGTAAATACCAGTGAATTTCACCTTTAGTGAAGCGGCTACCAACCCATGCCCCAAAAGTACGGCAGGCAGTAGTGGGGACTGCAGTCTGGGCTCCTGGTGCAGTTTGTTAGTGCCAGAGTGGGCTAATAAAAACTTAGTTCTCCAAAATCTGGGCGTGTATGGTCTGATCAGCTAATTCACATCACTGGGGTGCCAACTCTAAGGGTGGTCATTGTTCTAATACCTCTCAGACAAAAGCAGCAGAGGAGTCTTAAAGAGACAGGAACTTTTTTTTTTTTTTTTTTTTTTTTTCCTTTACATTCCCTGTTTGGAAGCAAAAGTAGTTTGGAAACAAACTGAAAGCTTAGGCCAACAACAACAAAAATAATAAGAAATTTCAGAGGAGTGGGAGGACTAAATTTCCAGAATTATAACAACATAATACTCAGAATGGCCAGTTTTCAACAAAAAATTATAAAACACACAAAGAAACAGGAAAGTATGGCCAAATTCACAGGGAAAAAAAATTGCCAGAAACCACCCCTAAGGAAGTTCACATATTGGAAATATTAGTGAAAGACTTAAAATCAATTGTCTTAAATCTCTTCAAAGAACTAAAAGAATCCATATACAAAGAACTAAAGGAAATTAGGAAAACATTACCTAGCCAAAATAAAGAGACGGAAATTACAGAAAGGAACAAAACAGAAATTTTGGAGGGCCTAAGTACAGTAAATGAAATGAAAAACTCATTATATGGATTCAACAGCAGATCTGAACAGGCAAAAGAAAGGACCAGAAAACTTGAAGACAAAACAAGTGAGATAATCCAATGTAAGGATCAGGAAAAAAAAGATAATAAAGAAATATGGGGAAGCGGCTGTGGCTCAATCAGTAGGGCTCCCGTTTACCATATGGGAGGCCC
>JAKSZT010049807.1:0-12892 GCA_026826555.1 Tolypeutes matacus | reverse complement strand
GGTGGGGTCCCGGGGCCACCGGGTTAAGGCAAGCCCGCCCGCCCGGGGTGGTTTGGTGACCCAGGGAGGAAAAACAAAAAAGGGGGTTTAAATTAAAAAAAAAACAAAAAAGTAAAAAAAAAAAAAAAAAAAAAAAAAAAAAGAAATATGAACAGAGACTGAGGGACCTGTGGGACACCATAAGAATATCAACATATGCATCACTGAAGTCCCACAAGGATGAGAGAGAGAGAAAGGGACAAAAAAGTATCTGAAGAAATAATGGTCCTAAACCTCCCAAATCTTATGAAAGGGATAAATATCCACATCAGGGAAGCAAAATGAACTCCAAGATGGATAGACTATAAGAGATTTATACCAAGACACATGATAATGAAATTGTCAAAATCCAAAGCCAGGGAATGAAGAAGATGATGGACTAGTAAGACATGGGAATCTCTTCTCCAGAAAAATAGCTAGAGGACAGGCTGCAACAGCCCCGAAAAAGATCATCTAGGGTTTAGGACAGCAGGTGAAGGCTGCACACCACCCAGAGGAGAGAGGGACAAAAGAGGGAAATTGCGACGACAGAACTGTGAGTTGGAACCAGCAGTGGCTGCTGCTGCCGGCACCCTCCCCCACACTCTTTGAATTCTCGGGCCTCTGGGCCTGCAACTACAGACAAAGGGGGCTCCAGGGATCTACCACTCCCGGAAAGGGGAGAGAGAGGGACACAGCCTTAGGCTGACTCAGGTTCTGACCCGCAAATTTGGGCTGCGGAGCCCCACAGACCCTTCCACACGGTGGTTTGCCCTGGGAGCCTAGGAGGGACTGGAGAAATCCAACCCTCGCAACCTCCCTCTCTTCTAGCCTGGACTAATTGTTGAGGACTCCACAGGAGAGAGGAGACAGAGCCTGGGGCTGACCCTGCTTTTGACTCCTAGGTTTGGTCTGCCCTGTCCCTGTCCCGAGAGCCCTTTCAGGCCAGGTGGGGCTGTGCCATTGTTTGCCTTGGAACCTGCAAGGGGCTAAAGATATAAAAACCTCCCAATCTCCTCCTCTACTAACAGGGACTGATTGTTGAGGATTCAGAGGGGAGTGGAAAATCCAAAGACAATGATAGGATTTCGAAAGAAGCAAGAGAGAAACAACTTATCACATACAAGGGATCTCCAATAGGATTAACAGTGGATTTCTTATTAGAAACCATGGAAGACAGAAGCATATTTAAAGCCCTTAAAAAAAAGACTGTCAAAAAGTTGGTTATTTTGTTTCTTTGCTGGTTGTTGGGTTTTTTTGTTTGTTTGTTTCTAGGAGGCACCAGGAACTGAACCTGGGACCTCCCATGCGGGAAGCAGGCACCCAACCACTTGAGCCACATCTGCTTCCCAAGTTTTGTTATGTTGTGTCCTCATTTTCGTCTCAAGATATTTACTGATTTCCCTTGTGATTTCTTCTTTGACCCAATGATTGTTTGAGGTGTGTTCTTACATTTCCAAGTATTTGTGATTTTTCCAGTTCTCTGCTTCTTGATTTCCAGCTTCATTCCACTGTGGTCAGAGAAAATGCTTTGTATAACTTCAATCTTTCCAAAATTTATTGAGACTTGTTTTGTGACCCAACATGTGGTCTACTCTGGGGAATAATCCACACCCACTTGAGAAGAATGTGTATCCAGCTCTTCCGGGGTGCAATGTTATGCATATGTCTGTTAAGTTGAGTTCATTATTTGTCATATTATTCAAGTTCTGTTTCCTTATGGATTTTCCATATAGATGTTTTATCTATTGATGAAAGTATTCCACTTTGGAAAGATGTCTATTTAAGTCTTTTGCCCATATGATCTCTTTATATAGCATGGAAATCAAACCCTTATCAGATAAGTGGTTTCCAAATATTTTCTCTGATTGAGTAGATTCCCTTTTCACCTTCTTGCCAAAGTCCTCTGAAGCATGAAAGTGTTTAAGTTTAAGGAGGTCACATTTATTCTTTCATTGCTCATACCTGCAGTGTAAGGTTAAAGAAACCATCACCTACCACCAGGTCTTGAAGATGTTTTCTTCTAGTTTTATGGTTCTAGCTTTTATATTTAGGTCTTTGATCTGTTTTGAGTTAATTTTGTATACATTCTTTTTGAGATATTTATTGATTTCTCTTGAGATTTCTTCGACCCACTTATTAAGAGTGTGTTGTTTAATCTCCATATATTTGTGAATTTTCCCATTTTCTGCCTGTTGTTGATTTCCAGCTTCATTCCATTATTATCAGAGAAAGTGCTTTGTATAATTTTGATCTTTTTAACTTTATTGAGGTCTGTTCTGTCAAACAACATATGGTCTGTCCTGGAGAAAGATCCATGAGCACTTGAGAGGAAAGTATATTCTGCTGTTTGGGGGTGTGATGCTCTGTATATGTCTATTAGGTTTAGTTCATTTATCATATTATTCAAACTTTCTGTTTCTTTATTGATATTCTGCCAGGATGAGCTATCCAATGATGAGAGTTGTGCACTGAAGTCTCCAACTATTATTTTAGAGACATTTATTTCTCCCTTCCATTTTGCCAGTGTTTGCCTCATGTAATTTAGGGCATCCTGATTAGGTACCTATACACTATGATTGTTATTTCCTCATGGTGAATTGCCCCTTTTATAAGTATATAATGTCCTTCCTTGTCTCTAATAATAGCTTTGCTTTCAAAGTCTATTTCATCCGAATAAGTAAAGCTACTCTAGCTTTTTGTTGTTTGGTTACTGCATGAATGGAGTATGTTTTTTAAGACTTTCACTTTCAGTCTATTTGTATCCTGGGTCTAAGGTGAGTCTCTTGTAGACAGCATATAGATTGCTTATATTTTCTTGCCTACTGTGCCAGTCTCTGTCCTTTCAGGAGTTTAATCCAATAACATTCTATGTTATTACTGCAAAGACAGCTCTTCTTCACCCATTTTGACCTTTGGGTTTTATCTGTCATATCTTCTTTGACCATTTTACAGTTTAATTACTTCTACTGATATAATCTTCATTTCTAGACTCTCTTCCAAGCCTTTCTTTCTCCTGTTTTTTCTTTTCAGGCTATAGCACCTTATTTAGTATTTCCTGTACAACTGGTCTCTTCGTTACAAACTCTCTCAGTTTCTGTTTATCTGTGAATATTCTAAACTTGCCCTCATTTTTAAAAACTTTTTTATTTTTAAAGAAGCTTTAGATTATATAAATGTTACACAAAAAATAAAGGGGAGTCCCATATGCCCCCCCACCCACACTTTCCCACATTAACAATATCTTTCATTAGTATGGTATATTTGTTACAATTGATGCACACATATTGAAACACTGCTACTAGCCATGGACTATAGTTTGCATTATAGTTTACACTTCACACTACACAATTTTAAAGGTTTTGACAAAATGTATAATGGTCTGTACCTGTCATTGCATTGTCATGCAGGACAATTTCAATGTCCCCAAAATACCTCCATGTTACACCTATTCTTTCCTCTCCCTTCCCTCAGAACCTCTGGTGGCCACTGCACCTTTATATCATGATAAAAGTTCTTCCATTGCTAGAACAATAAGTCTATAATAGAATAAGTTTACTTTAGTCCATTGTTCATTCCCCAATCTTGAGGATTTGGGGATGGTGATGTCCACTCTGTTTCCAATTGAGAGGGGGCTTAGATCCCATGGGGCAGATGGAACAAACTGTCTTGCCTGCAGTTACAGACACTCTCTATTCCTTGGGATGGTTGTTGTCCAGCATCACCTCCTTGTTAATTGTATTAGTCAGCCAAAGGGGTGCTGATGCAAAATACCAGAAATCTGTTGGCTTTTATAAAGGGTATTTAATTGTGGTAGAAGCCCACAATTACCAGGCCATAAAGCATAAGTTACTTCCCTCACCAAAGTCTGTTGCCATGTGTTGGAGCAAGACGGCTACTGACCTTAAGCCTTCCTCTTCCTCTTAAGGGTCTGTTGCCCCAGCTTCTTCTAATATCAGCTGTAGGTCATCAGGCTCTCTAGGCTTTGTCTCTCTCCCCGGGACTCGATTCTCTCCGGGCTCAGGCTTGCGTCTCTCCACAAAGCCAGCTGTAGGCTATCTCTCTTCCCAGGGCCTCTGCTGTGTCTGTGAAGCTGCCTCTATTCCTCTGTATTCTTCTCCTGTGTGTTTACTTCCTGGGCTCCAGCTAAAAACTCCCTTGTGTCCTCCTCCTCTGTGTCTTTACTTCCCCAAGCTCTACATCAAAACCCCAGCATCAAAACTCCAACTAACTCCTGGCTCTGCTATATAGTTTTATCTATGAGTCCCTTTCCCCTTAGTCCTACTGATGTGGCCTAATCAAAACCTTAATCATTATTTAATCAAGTAAAAGTGTAACCTCTGACTCCAATACAATCTAATGTGTAAACAGGCCAGTTTACAAACATAATTCAATATCTATTGTTGGAATTCATAAATAATACCAAATACTATAGTTAATATTATAGTATTAATAATATAGTATTAATATAATACTACAGTTATCCTGGGTGAGTCCAGTGAGCTGGAGAGTAAATGTTGCAACTCTGCTGAGATTCAGTTTCCCTTATTGTTGAAAGACAACCTTGCCGGATATAAGATTCTTGGCTGGCAGTTTTTCTCTTTCAGTATCTTAAATACATCATACCACTGCTTTCTTGCCTCCATGGTCTGATGAGAAATCAGCACTTATCTTATTGGGCATCCCTTGTATGTGATTAATCACCTTTCTCTTGCTGCTTTCAGGATTTTCTCTTTATCTTTGGCATTTGCCATTCTGATTAGTATGTGTCTTGAAGTAGGTCTATTTGGATTTATTTGGATGGGAGTATTCTGTGCTTCTTGGACACGGATATCTACATCCTTCAATAGAGTTGAGAAATTTTCTACTATTATTTCCTCAAATACTCCTTCTGACCTTTTTCTTTTGTCTTCTCCTCCTGGGACACCCATGATACGTATATTGCATGTCTCTTGCAGTTATTTAGTTCCCAGAGACCCTGTTAAATTTTTTTCCATTCTTTGCTTTCTTCTGTTCTTTTGTGTGTTTACTTTCAGGGGCCCTGTCTTTAAGCTCACTGATCCTTTCTTCTGCCTTTTTAAATCTCCTGTTATATGCCTCCTGTGTATTTTTAATTTCATTTATTGTGAATTTCATTCCCATAAGATCTACTATTTTTCTATATATGCCTTCAAATTCTTCTTTGTGCTTACCCAGTGTCTTCTTGATGTCCTTAATCACTTTAGCCATCTCATTGAATTTATTGAGGAGATTTGTTCAAATATCTATGATTAGTTGTTGTAACTCCTTTTTATCTGAAGGCTTAGTTTGTTCCTTTTTTTTGTAATTTTTTTGTTGGTGTCTTGGCATCTGATTTACTAGATGTATTTATTTTTTGGCCCCTTTTCTCTGTAGTCTAGGGCTTTCTATTTGATTGGTTTTGGGCTACAGCCCCTCTTTGATACTTGATTCAACTCAATTTGGAACCACATAGTGGCTCGGGTTTAGCCATATCTGTTTTTTTTTTTTATTTTTATTTTTTTAGCTCTTTTTCATCTGTTTCCTGCCCCTTTCCCCTTGCTGGTTGCAGAATAGGAGCCGAGGACATGGTTGGTACTGTAAGTCATGGAGGCTTAAGCTGCCTGCTTCCAAGAACTGATAAAGCTTCTCCCACACTTCTCCCAGCTGTGTGCAGTAAATACAAGCCATGCAGGGCAAGACCATCTGTAGTTGCCCAGAGAGACTGATGAAGCTCCACATTCTTCCTCCCTTGCCTGAGCAGGGATGGAGCCGCAGGTGTGGGCAGCAAACTAATCTGTGTGAGTCAAAACTAACTGCAGTTGCCCAGGTAGACTGATGAAACACTGGCCCCCCTCCTCCACTGCCAGCAGTGGGAACGGAGCTTCAGTGTGCCCAGCTATCAATTCCATGCAGGCTGAAAGCAACTGCAGTTGCCTGGAGAGGATGAGGGAGCACTATCCCTCACGTTCTGTCAGGGATGGGGATGGAGGCAGTGATGTGTCCAACCGTCTAGTCTATGTGAGTCAAAAGTTGCTCAGAGAGGCTGAGGGAACTCTATCTGTATTGCCTTGCCAGGGGCAGTGATGGAGCCAGAGCACATATAGGCCGAAAGTGGCTGCCATTGCCTGGAGAGGCTGAGGAAACACTGACATATCCTGTCCTATTGGGGGTAGGGGGTGGGGGTGGAGATGGAGCCACAGGTGTCCAACACTCCAGTCAGTGTGGGCCTAAAGTGCTTTCAGTTGCCCTGAGAGGCTGAGGGTGCGCTATCTCTCCTCCTGCCCTGTCAGGGTTAGGGATGGAATCAGAGATGTGTCCAACAGTCTAGTCTATGCAGGCTAAAAACGGCTGCAGTTGCCCAGAGAGGCTGAGGGAGCACTGTCCCTTCTGCCCTGTCGGGGAATGGAACCACAGGAGTGCCAACAATTTAGCCCGTGTGGGCTGAACATGCCTGCCGTTGCCTGGAGATGTTTAGGAAATACCACACCCCTCCTATCCTATTGGGGGCGGAGATGTATCTATAAGTTTGCCCAACAATCTACTCCGTGCAGGTGAAAAGCAACTGCAGTGCCAAGAGAGCGTGAGGGCACACTATCCGTCTTCCTGCCCTGTCAGGGGCTTGGATAAAGCCACAGATGTGTCCAAAAATTGGGTCTGTATGGGCAGAAAGTGCCTGCAGTTGCCATGAGAAGCTGGGGAAACACCATCCCCCTCCTGTCTGATCGGGGGTGGGGATGGAGCCACAGATGTGTCCAAAAATCCGTGTACTTGCAGTTGTCCAGAGAGGCTGGTGCAGGTCCTCCCAGCTTCCTCCCTTCCAGAGGTGGGAATGGAGTCTAGGCTAGGGTGGCAATCCAACCACCTAGGTGGAAAGAAGCTGGTCCTACCTTCAATGTGATTTTCAAACATCCCCACTTCCCCTCGTGCTGGGGGCAGAGTTAAAATGGAAGGTACCACTCTCTTTCTGACTTGGGACAGATTCAAACATTATCTGTTCTTAGAATTGAATTTTAGCCAGCTGACTTTACTAGTCAGTAGCTGAAGTTGGTGCCTGCCCATTTCTTCCTCCCCTGTTTTTGGGAAATGGAGCTTTCAACTCCAGCCAGAGAAGAGCTCCTGAGGTGGCTTGAGCCACCAGTGGGGGATGGGCTCTGGCCTCTGCAGCGTGGAATGCTCTACTCACGAATCTTCACTGCTGATGGGAAGTCTCCTACTTCTGTTCTTCCAAGGATGTTGTAGGTTGCTCTTCTGGTATCCTGGACCCCTCAAACATGTGATTTAGATAGCTCTGGTTGATTACTAACTGCATTGTAGGATTTGCTGACTCTTGGGGCTTGTTACTCTGCCACCATCTTGCCTCTTCTCCTCTCCCTCATTTTTGAAGGACAGTTTTACCAGACAGAGAATTTGGGGCTGGCAGTTTTTCTCTTTCATTACCTTAAATATTTCATACTACTAACCCTCTTGTCTCCATGGTTTACAATGAGAAATTGGCATTTAGTCTTATTGAGGATCCCTTGGATAGGATGGATTACTTTTCTCTTGCTGCTTTCAAAATTCTCTCTATCAGCAGTTCTGGGAAAATGGCGTTGGAGTAGGCAGGCAGGGCTCAACTATCTCATAAAAACAACAGAGAAAGAGTCAAAAGCTGTATGAGGGACCTCCTTTGCGGGTCAGCAGACCAGGACAGTGCTTCACAACTCCCAAGGCGGTAAGAGAAAGAGAGAGGAAGAATCTGAAACAACAAATGTGAGTTACCAAATAACCGCGGTGGCCGGGAAGTACTCCCATCACCACCCCCAAGACATTAAGCCAGGATAAAACCCCTGCTCACTACAGTCGGCTGAGAGAGAAACAGATATCTTCTTTCCTGTCAGTTGTTACAAGAGAAATGGGGGGGGTGTGTCAGGGGGCTTCTCTTCAGTGAAATTGGCCAGCAGAGCCTGCTATGCATCTCAGATCTTCCCAGACACAGGGAAAGTGGAGACTGAACGAAACACCTTCATGGAAAAGTCCACTGATGAGCATCATCTTCTGGCCTCTCTGGAAACTGCATGGAAAAAACATCGCTTCTAGGTCTCTCTTTACCCCCCTCCTGGGAGAAAATCTGTACCCCATTAGTGAGTCCCTGGTCCAAGTCTGATAACTTAAGCTGGGCAGTTTTAAAGACTTAGAATAAGTTGAACCAAATCTCAAAGAAGAGATGTGGAAAAACAAAACAAAACAAAACAAAAAAACACACTAGGCAATAGATAGAAAATGGCCATCAGAGTAAATTCACAAACATATTCAGGTGCCGAGACAACAGCAAAAAATTACAAGCTACACTAGGAAACAGGGAGAGATGGCCTAGACAAAGAAACAAACCAAATATCCTGAAGAGATACAAGGTTTAAGACAATTAATCAATGGCAATCACACAACTCTCCTAAAACAATTCAACGAATTGAAAGAATATATGACAAAAGAGACAAAGGATATTAAAACACTAGGTGAAAATGAAGAACAAGCCTGCAAAGAAATGTAACAGAGCTTATGAGAATGAAAGACACAATGGATGAGATTAAAAATACATTCAAGACACATAAGAGCAGATTTGATTTGCTTGAAGACAGAATTAGTGATTTTGAAGACAAAATATCTGAACCGGAAAAGACAGGAGAACAGAAAGAGAAGAGAATGGAAAAAATGGAACAGGATCTCCGGAAATTGAATGAAAATGTGAAATGCACAAACATGTGCATTATTGGTACCCTAGAAGGAGGAGACAATGGAAAAGGAGCAGAAAGAATATTTGAGGAAATAATGACCCAAAACTTCCCAACCCTTATGAAAAACATAAATATAAATATCCAAGAGGTACAGTGCACCCCAAATAAAATAAATCTGAATAATGTACCCCAAGACACCTACTATTCAGAATAACAAATATCAGAGAGAAAGAGAGGATTCTGAAAGCAGCAAGAGAAAAGCAAAGCATCACATACAAGGGAAACTTGATAAGATTAAGTGCCAACCTCTCATCAGTAACCATGGAGGTGAGAAGAAAGTGCTATGATGCATTTAATGAACTGAAAGAGAAAAACTAACAGCCAAGAATTCTGTCTCCACCAAAACTGGAGTTCAAAGACTTTATAGACAAACAAAAACTGATAGAGTATGTTACCAAAAGACCAAAATTACAACAGCCTGAAAGGAAAAAAACAAGAGCAAGAAACTTGGAGCAAAGGAGAGAAACGAAAATTATGAGGAAGGATAAATTAAAGGGCAAAAAGACAGACAATAGTAAGATATAATAATGGAAAGCCAAAGGACAAAATGGATGAAGTAAATAATCCCTTTACAATAATAACATTGAATGTTAATGGCTTGAACTCCCAAACAAAAGACACAGACTGATAGAATGGATTAAAAAAAACGAGTCATCTATTTGATGTCTAGAAGAGACTCACCTCAGACAAATATACACAACCAAGCTGAAAGTGAAAGGTTGGAAAAAGGTATTCCATACAAATAGCAACTAAAAATGAGCTGGAGTAGAAATATTAATATTGGACAAAATAGATTTTAAATGCAAAACTTTTATAAGGGATGAAGAAGGTCATTATATTAATAAAAGGGACAATTCACCAAGAAGAAATAATTATAATAATAAATATTTATGCACCTAACTTGGGTGCCCCAAGATACATGAGGCACACATTGGCAAAACTGAAGGGGAAAACAGACGTCTCTACAATAATAGTTGGAGACATCAATACACCGTTCTCAGTATTAGATAGAACATCTGGAGAGAGGGTAAATAAAGAGAGAGAAGGCCTGAATAATATGATAAATGAACTAGACCTAACAGACATTTATAGAGCAAAGCACCCCAAAGCAACAGGATATACATTCTTTACAAGCATGCATGGATACTACTCCAGGACAGACCATACGTTGGATAACAGGACAGGACTCAGTAAATTTAAGAAGATTGAAATTATACAAAACACTTCCTCTGATCATAACAAAATGAAACTGGAAATCAATAATAGACAAAGGGAAATTCATAAATATTTGGATAATAAACAATACACTCCTAAATAATCAGTGGGTTAAAGAAGAAATTGCAAGAGAATTCAGAAAATATCTTGAGGCAAACAAAAATGAGAACACAACATATCAAAACCTATGGGACACTGAAAGGCAGTGCTGAGAGGGAAATTTATAGCACTCAATGCCTACAAAAAAAAAAAAAAAAAAAGCGATAAAATTGAAGATCTAACTGCACCCTTGGAAGAATTAGAAAAACTAATCTAAACCAAGCCAAAGGAAAGAAATAGTAAATGGGAGTAAATGTGACTCAAGTTGTTGAGCGCCTGCTTCCCACATGGGAGGTCCCGGGTTCAGTTCCTGGTACCTCATAAAAAAAAAACAAACAAGAAAAACAAACAAACAGCAACAAAATCCAACTCATGGGAGCCAATGTGGCTCAAGTTGAGTGCCAGCTTCCCACATACGAGGTCTCCGGTTCAATTCCCGGTCCTAGTACCTCAAAAAAAAAAAAAAAAAAAAAAAGTAAAGATCAGAGCAGAAATAAATGAAAACAAGAACAACAAAAAAAAAAAACAATAGAGAGAATCAACAAAATAAAAAGTTGGTTCTTTCAGAAGATCAACAAAATTGACAAACCTTTAGCTAGACTAACAAAGAAAAGAAGAGAGAAGATGTAAATAAAGAAAATCAGAAATGAGAGGTTGGACATTACCACTGACCCTGCAGAAATAAGAGATCATAAGAGGATACTATGAAAAAATGTATAACAAAAAACTAGACAAAGAACGATATAGAAACACATGAACCGGAGGACTTCCGGGAAGATGGCGGACTAGTAAAACACGGGAATCTCTTCTCCAGAAAAATAGCTAGAGGACAAGCTGAAACAGCCCCGAAAAAGATCTTCTAGGGTTTAGGACAGCAGGTGAAGGTTGCACACCACCCAGAGGAGAGAGGGACAGAAGAGGGAAATCGCGACTACAGAACTGTGAGTTGCAAGTAGCAGCTTCTGCTGCTGCCGGCACCCTCCCCCACACTCTTCAGAATTCTCAGGCCCCTGGGCCTGCGACCACAGACAAAGGGGGCTTCAGGGATCTGCCACTCCCGGAAAGGGGAGAGAGAGGAACACAGCCTTAGGCTGACTCAAGTTGGGACCTGAAATTTGGGCTGCAGAGCCCCATGGACACTTCCACACAGCGGTTTGCCCTGGTAGCCCAGAAAGGAGTGGAGAAATCCGATCCTCGCAACCTCCCTCTCTTCTAGCCTGGACTAATTGTTGAGGACACCACGGGAGAGGGGAGAGACAGCCTGGGGCTGACCCTGCTTTTGACTCACAGGTTTGGTCTGCCCAGTCCCAAGAGCCCTTCCAGGCTGGGTGGGGCTGCGCCATTGTTTGGCTTGGAGCCTGCAAGGGGCTAAAGATATACAAACCTCCCAATCTCCTCCTCTACAAACAGGGACTGATTGTTGAGGATTCAGAAGGGAGTGGAAATATTTCCTAGCTGGGAAAAGGGGGGCGCTACGAGAGAAGTCTGGAGAACTGTCTCAGAAAGTTTGAATCACAGGGCTCCTAGCCCCCAGACAGGAAGCTCTATCACATTGATCTGGTCTGTGTCACAACAAATACGCTATGATCAGGCATTGAATTGAGAGCTGCCAACAAGTGCCATCTCCTGACAGACCAAGGAAGTACACATAAGAAAATTAATAAGTAAGAGTCTTTTCCTGGCCCCTATAACCTCCCTGCCCAAGGCCTAGGAAACGACTCTACAACCAATTACTGGGTCCAGAGCCCAGTTTTGAGCAACCAGCAGAACAATCCTAACAATCAAGGTTGAGCTAAAAATCAGAGAGCAGTGGTAACTCACAGCCGCCTGCCACTAAAACTCCATAAAAGAGAAAGAGATAGAGCATCTAAGTAAAATACAAACTAACCAGATGCCTAAGCACCAACAAAAAATTACGAGCCATACTAAGAAAATAGAAGACATGGCCCAAGAAAAGGAATACAGCAAGGTCCCAGAAGAGATGCAGAATTTAAGAGAACTAATCAGTGAGATGAGCATACATTTCCAAAATCAAATTTTTTTGATTCTCTTGATGAAAGAGAATATAGTTAAAGAGATCAATGACATCAAGAAGTCTTTGAGTGAACGTAAAGAAGAATTTGAAATCATGAACAGAAAAGTAACGGAGTTCATGGGAATGAAAGATACAATAGGTGAAGTAAAAAATACATTTGAAGCATACAAGAGCAGACTCGAAATGATAGAAGAAAGAATAAGTGATACTGAAGACAGAGCAGCTAAAATTGAAGAGAAAAGAATGGAAAAAATTGAGCAGGGGCTCAGAGAGTTGAATGACAACACAAAACGCAAGAACATATGTGTCATTGGAGTTCCAGAAGAAGAGAAAGGAAAAGGGGCAGAAAGAGTATTTGAGGAAATAATAGCTGAAAAATTTCCAACTCTCATGAAAGAAATGAATTTTCATGTCCAAGGGGCACAACGTACCCCAATAAGAATAAATCCAAATAGACCTACGCCAAGACACATATTATTCAGATGTCAAATGTAAAAGATAAAGAGAAAATGCTCAGAGCAGCAAGAGAGAAGCAAACGATCACGTACAAATGACGTCCAGTAAGACTTTGTGCAGATTTCTCTTCAGAAACCATGGAGGCGAGAAGACAGTGGTTTGATACAATTAGGAAACTGAAAGAGAAAAACTGCCAGCCGAGAATTCTTTATCCAGCAAAACTGTCCTTCAAATATGAAGGTGAATATAAAGTATTCACAAACAAACAGAAACTAAGAGAGTTTGCAAAAAAGAATCC